>PVIU01017077.1:0-42962 GCA_004026605.1 Ondatra zibethicus
CCTGCAGGTCATCTGCAGATCATTTTGCCCCAGTTCCAGGGCCTGGGTCTATTGAAGAAAAACTACAAAGGAGATGGAAAGTACCAAAAGCTCCAGTGCACGTGTGTGTGATTATCAGGTTCCTGGTTCCTAGGAAGGGGGAGGCAGTAATGCTGAGGTGCCCCAGAGTCTTTCATTCCATCCTCTTATTTGGTCGAATCCCAATCTGGGGATTCTTAGGGATTTTCCCTAAGAGCATGGTATTGCTGGGTAAACACCAAAGCTTGAGTAATGCTTGAGGTGCCCCAGAGTCTTTCACTAGTACCTTCTGTATGGCTTGATTTGTAGATATTGTTTAAATTTGACTTTATTATGAAATAAATTATTTTCTCAATTTAGGGTGATTGAAAGTTTTCTGGGTATAAAAGTCTGGACTGGCATCTGTGATCTCTTCTGTCCAAGGTCCTTCTGGGTTTTAGAGTCTCCATTGAGAAGTCAGATGTAATTCTAAAAGGACTACCTTTTTATGTCACTTGCAACTTTTAATATTCTCTCTTTCTGTATCTTTAGTGTTTTGATTATGTGGCAAGTGGACTTTCTTTTCTACTATGTCTTAGTTGGGGTTTTTATTGCTGTGGCAAAACAGCATGACCAAAAGGCAAGTTGGGGAGAAAAGGGTTTATTTGTCTTGCACTTCATCATTGCTATTGATCACTGAAGGAAGACAAGAGAGGAACTCAAACAGGGCAGGTTTCTGAAGGCAAGAGCTGATATAGAAGCCTTGGAGGGAAGCTGCTTATTGGCTTGCTTCCCATGACTTGCTCAGTCCACCTTCTTATATAACCCAAGACCAGCAGTCCAGGGATGGTACCACCCACAATGGGATGGGACGTCCTCCATTGATCACTAAAATGAGAAAATACCTTACAGTTGGATCTCAAGGAGGCATTTCCTCAGCTGAGAATCCTTCCTCTGATGATTCTAATTTGTGTCAAGTTAACACACAAAACCACCCAGTACATTCTCCAATTGATTTGGTGTTCTGTATGATTCTTGTACTTTTAGAGGCATCTCTTTTTTTAGGTTAGGAAAATTTTCTCCTATGGTTATTTTTGACAATAATGTCTGGGTCTTTGATCTAGGATTCTTCTTCCTCTATTATTATTGTTAGGTTTGCTTTTTTTTTCAAACCTAAGTTTCCAAAAAGCTACAAAATGTCTACCACTTTATCAAGAGTGCATCAAAATGTGCCACTTTGAAAACACCTGCTGGATATGACATAACAGTAGCATTTTTAGAGTGATAAAATAATTGTATTAACTGTCATGGATGTTAAAGTTATCATAAATATGTACTACAAAAGCTAGAAAACATTATTTTTACAAAGAATTTTATTAAAAAAACTCTGTGTGAATGAACCCCATAATTTTCATATAACTATAATACTAAGATAAATTCACTTTAAAGCCAATACTTAGAACATTTTTAAACAAAAAGATACCAGTACCTAAACATAAATGTTATTTATTTCTTTAAGGGCTTTATTAATTTCTGCTTTAAGGACCTCTATTATCTTCATAAATTTGGTTTTAAGGAATTTTTCCTGTGCTTCAGCAGTGTTGGAATATTGAGGCTTGCTCTAGTCGGATAGATGATATCTGGTAGTGACAAATTATCTTGGCTGATGTTTGGCATCCAGGAATCTGGGTTTGGGGTGATTATAGGTTTAGGTACTTATTTCTGAGTTTGTATTTGTTGAATGAGTATTTTGTTCCTTGGATTTTGCTTCCTCCATGGTCTCCTGGCTAGTGTGGCCTATGGTTGAACAAGGGATCTCCACTTCAGTTGTTGCTTGGTCTAAGGTAGTCAGTGTGACCTCTAGTTGAGCAGGAGGTTCTGTCAAAGTTGGGGGTTGGGACATGGCAATACGAACGCATGGAAGCACAGAGAGAGAGAGGGGGACAGAGGGGGTGTACTGGTGGGTGGCTTGCCTGGACTTATGGAGGCTGCCTAGGATTCTCATCAAGCAAAGAAGAGTCTTCACCCATTTTGGGGGCTGGGACATGTTAATGAGAAGGGTAGTAGGGATTCCAGATAATGTGGGGGGTGGGTGCTGAGAGTGTCAGGGAGGTCTGTGGGTTGGAAGACTACATGGAATTCTGGAGGAGGGATTGGCTTCTTTTCAAGCAGGGAGTCTCTGCCTGAGTTAGCTCTGTGACACAGTGATGATGAGGGGAAGGTGGATTTAGGATAGTATTGGGGGTACTTAGGGAGAATGGGGGAGATCATAGTATAAGCAACCTACCTGGAGTTCTCATAGCCAGCATGTCCTTTGGTTAAGCAGGTGGTCCCAAAGGAAATTTTAAAGAGCTAAAATATTCTTCCACCCGAAAATAAAAGTAAAACCTAAACTAAATTCTTCTTCATATAGAAAGAAAAGAAAAATAACTAGCACTTGCATAATAGTGAAAGAAATGTGGTGACAAATTGTTTGATAAAGTAAGAAAAATAAGACATGAAATGCTAGAAAAACTGCTGGAAATTTTTTTCTCATTATTTTCATATTGCATAGTTTTAAGTTCAAGAAGTCAACAGCTGTTTCTAATTCATTTTCTTGACCCAGAATGAACATAGTGAAGTAATTTCTGTAGAGGTTGCTTAAAGAATTTGGAATTTAGGCAAATGAAGGAATTCTCTACGTCCCTGTCATGATAGATTCCTAATTCTCTAGAAACTTAAATGGGAGTAACCTCTTCCATTAGTTGCCTTGGTCATGGTGTTTTTATTGTGTCAACAGAAAACTAACTAATAAAATAACTATATGAAAATGCACAAACAGTAGAATGCTTTGAAAGTAGTGGAGTTAGTTTTTATTAAGAGCATTCTCAATATGACTATTAGCAAATTTCAACCAGAAATTTTGGAGGACAAACAAATGTGCTTTATATTTTTAATGTTTTTAAAGAAAAATAAGTAACCAAAATTTTGTGGATGGAACAGTGTCCTTCAAAATGAAGGAAGAAAGGTTTAAGGTTAAATCATTGAATCCTAGAGTAGTGGAAATACATAAATCACTAATAAAAGTAAACACATGGGCCTATCTTTATAACTTAAGTTTTTAATTTCATTATTTATTAATTTTCATTCATTTTGTGTTTCTCTTTTTATTTTTATTTTTGGCGGATTGCATGCCACATTGTAAGTGTGGAGGTCAGAGGTCAAGTTCAAATGTTTTGATAGATCTTGCCTTCAATTTTCTTGAGGCAAGGTTTTTGTTGATATTTATGCTACTCTGCTGTATATTTCAGTTTAAGTAGCCTAAGAGCTTCAGGATGATTCTCCTGTCTCTGTTTACTACCTTACTATAGAAATTCAGACTTGCAAAGTTAACCCCTTTACCACCTAAGCTATCTTTCTGGCTCTAACAGTGTGTTTTGTTTTTGTGGGTTTTGATTGTTTATTTTGTGTAGAAAAATCTATAGAAATTATAAATCTTTATTAATGAATGCATATTAGTGTAAGTTATGATAGAAATTGTATAAATGGGCATCAAAATAGGAATATAAGTTTATAAGCAATATGTAAACATAATGACATAGACAAATGTATATAGAATATACAGAGAAAAAAGAAGAACCAAATCATCCTACTACAGAAAATCTACTTTGAAAAATCAGAAATATAAGAAGGAATAATATATTTGCACTACACAAGAAAATAAACAATAAAATGGAAATTTTGAATCTCTATTAATGTTTACTTTAAAATTAAATACATTTGAATCCCTAATATAAAGCTATACATTAGTAGAATGGATGAAATATAATCCAACTGCATACTTTATAAGGGGTTTAATTTACCAATAAAGGTATACAAACATAAAGGATGAAAATTGAAGCTGAAAATAGTACCTATAAGAAAGCTGAGGAAGATATGTCAACGTCTGATGAATGTAACATTTTTTTTTCTAACACGAATATAGAATCTTTATTAGTTTTCTTTAAACAATTGCTGGAACCGGAATCAAAGATAAATAGAAGGCGCAGTTTTGCTTTGTTTTGTTATCAGATTTTGGCAGGTTTATTTTCTTGTGGAGATATTTTTGTCCCTTTTTTTTTCTTTTTTCTTTTTTTAACAAATACAAATAAAGCATGAAAGGCTTTACCTTAAAACAACAACAACAACAAAAAAACCCCCACAAAACCTAACTATTCAAAACAAAAGTCCTTAGCTGTGTTCTAGACCTTGACAAGGTACATACATTTAAAACCCAATCATATAAACGGAAGTTTAGAACTATTTGCTAATCACACATCAAAAGAACAAAGTTCTGGAAACACCTTTTATTCAGTTATCCACATTAGCATGGACTCAACAGCAGTTACCAAAAGACAATTTTTCCAGACCAGAAGGGAGTCCTGACATGTAACAAATAATATGTATTTTCTTTTAATTTCTTCTAAAATGTTTATCAAATCCTGTGTCTCCCAGCAAATGCAACATCCATTGTTAGTGAGAAATGAGGCATACTCCTTTAGGGAATGACTGTTAAACTCCAGTCTGTATTGTGAGCAGGAAGGTCAGTCTTCCCTCTTCTTTAAATATCTATTTCTTCTCAAATATCATTCAAGAAAACAGGAAGTGAAGGGGTCAGGGCAGTAAAGCAGTGGGATGGTGGGACAAACAGCATGAACACAAATGAAATTAAAATTGTTCAGTGTCAAGCATTTTATAGTAGACTACACTGAGACAACAAAGCCTGGTTGTCTGGTGCTATGTGTTGTGTGTAGATCAGGACGAAGTAGTTCACTGCCTTGGAATTGCAATCCCCTGCACATGACAAAACTTGGTTTCTGCACCATGTCTCTGTGGTGAGAGCCTCTCATTCAACTGCTCAGTTAGGTCTGCTATTGAGCCTCTGGGTCCATGAAGGTGGTTATTCCTGAGATGGTGTTTCCTGGCAGTAGGAGTCTTATCTTCCACATCTCAGAACATGATGGGCCTATTGTTAAGGACCTTCTGAACAGGCTCAGAATCATCAAACAGAACAAAACTGAAGTTGGGTAATTTCTCACCACTGTTAATGTGCACATCCACCACATTCCCATAATTGTGGAAAAATTACATCAGTTCCAAGTAGGCAACCTCATGTGGCAGCTTCCTGATGAAGAGCTGGTGACTGTCACCGTGCCTTACCATCCATTGAGATTTCACATCGCCTGTTTCACTAGTCTCACAGGTTGGCAGAGTTCCCCAATAAGGAGTGATATTTATCCATTACTCTTGACCTCTCTGAACTCTCTGAGGCTTTTGTGGTAGAAATTGAATTGATTCAGGGTTAGATTGTGTATGGGCTGTGAAGGTGGTACTTTGACCACATATGATGGTGTCTCCATCCCTCTGAAAGGAAGATTCTTACTGTTATGGTTGTTCAAGAAAATGTCCTCCAAGTCCTCCTATGTTGGGGTGAAGTCCACTGGGACTAGGAATGTGCTTTTCTGTACATTCTCCGAAGCAACTTCCCCTACTGCAGGCTCAGGATGTTGGACACAGGTTCCCAGTCCAGTTCCTTCTCTTGTTCTGGTGCTAGTTCCACCAGAGGGTTTTCCAAATGCTCCACCAAATCATTGCTGACAGGTCTGATCATAGAAAGTTCCCAAATCATCGGGCATAACCTCAGGTGTCTGCTGTCTTTTTTCAGGTTCTTCTATTTCTTCCTCAGATTCCTCCTTAGGCTCGGTGACAAAGCACCCCAAGATCTCAACTTGGTATCTGAAGATGTCATTGCGAACACAGAATTTGTTGGCAGCAGAGTCCTCAGGACCAAGGACAAAAGCCTAAACCTCTGCAGAGGCTGATTGTTATGGGATGATCACCCGGGCCACCGTCCCATCTTTCAGAGTCATGTGAGTGTTCACATAGTGAACCTTTGTTTGGCAGTTGGTATAATTCTGTAACATCACTTTTTGTGGAGTTACATCTTCCCTCAGACTGTGTCTGCTGGCTTCCCTTTGGAATCCAGGCCCCTGTGGGCATAGAAAGAGTTCTTTCCATAAAACTTATGCAGCATGCCCTGGACCTGGTTCAGCAGGGTGGAGTACTGTCTCACAAACTCACACCAGAGCAGTAGGAGACTATGCTTCTCTATAATCATCCCTTAGCTTGAATCAACCTTGCTCAGCCCTCATCAGAGCAGCTTCTTCCTGAAGTAGATGGGAACAAATACAGAGACCCACTACTGAACAATATGGAGAGTGAGAGACCTTGGAACATTCAGTCCTAAATGGCCTGTCTCCATTAAATCACTCCCCTTGGGATCAGGAAACCCTGGAGGGCTGAGCAGCAGGTTGGGGCTAGTGCTCAGGAGGAAGTGGTGGCATTCCTCATGGAAATGTAACTTTAGGTGGAGAACTGGTATAAGAACAAAAGCACATATGTTGAAAAAGTATCAATTCATCAAAAATTAATAACGATTAGCGCGATGTGATGA
Organism: Ondatra zibethicus; assembly: GCA_004026605.1. Lineage (NCBI taxonomy): Eukaryota > Metazoa > Chordata > Mammalia > Rodentia > Cricetidae > Ondatra > Ondatra zibethicus. Next base: position 6,470 of record PVIU01017077.1, read on the forward strand.
TCCACACCTTTAATCGCAGCACTCAAGATGCAGAGATAGGTGAATCTCTGTGAGTTTGAGGCCATCCTGGTTTACAGCGTTCCAAGACAGCCAGGGTTGTTGTATATAGAAACCCTCACTTGAAAACCCTAAATAAATAAATACAATGAAATGATGATAAACTTTGTAAACTAACCTATGGAGCTAACAGTGCACCAATCAAATGCTGACAAAATGGATGGGATAAATAGGTAGATCTCCAATAATAGTTGGGAAAGTCAACATTTACATTTAATAATGTAAGTAATAGCCAAATGGATATTTAGATAGGAAACAGATAACTTAAAAGAAAACTATACATCAAGTGAACCTAAAATTTATTTACAGAACACAGCAAACGCAATATTTTTTCAAACATGGAAGATACTTTAGGACCAACCTAATGTTAGGTCATATAACTAAATTTCAAAATAATGCTATCCTATGTAATTTACAAATTGGAATGGGACTGTAGAATGATAGAAAGAAAACTGGAAGAACACAAAAGAATAGATAGTAAATAATATGTCCTCATAATTAATGAGTCAAAGTAAGTGAAATATATGTATATATATTAGATACCTTATGTCATATGCAAGTGAAAGTATAATTGACCAAAAATTATGATGTTATAAAAGTGCCACAATAGAAATACTTATAATTTTACTTGCTTATATCAAATGGGAAGCAGGCAGGGAAAAATAAATGATAGGAATAAAGGAAAATGATCTCAAGTAAAAGCAGGACCTCACAATTTAAGGGATCATAAAAATAACAAACATAGCTGAAATCTGTGTAAATCGGAGTACAGATAACTAAAATAGATATCAGGTGTAATGGCATTGTCTTGTCATCCCAGCATTTGAGAAGCTGAGGTCAGAGGAGGATCAACAAGCTCACATGTTCAAGTTTGTCTCCTGCTACTTAGCAAATTTGAGGCCATCTTGGGTGACATGAGATTGAGTCTCAAAATATATAAATAATTCAAATAATTAGTTTATGTATATAAAAAATAATGAATAAAAGTTGTTTCTTCAAAATTGGGATAAAAAGGGGAACTTGGATACATTAAGAAAAACAGAAGAAAACCTAAATTAATAAAATCAGAAATGACCATTGTACATTACAACATATTTTTAAAGTATTATATTATAAGAAAGTGCCATGAACAATTGTTTGTCAACAAATTTGATGCCACAAGTAAAAATAAATTGCTAAACCTGAAAAACCAAATGGAAGAGAATTATAAATACTTATAAATTTGAATACGTCTAGAATAAATAAAGGGGTTGAATTAATTTTTAAACACTTTCAATAAAATGAAAAGCTTTGAAAGAGATACCTTTAGTGCTAATTTCCCCAAAGATTTTTTAAAATATCCATGCTTTGCTGCAATATATATTATATTTCTAGATTGTCATATGTTGCTTTAGCTCACTGGAAAGCCAGCTCTAGAACCAAGATTAACCAGTTTTTCCCCATTTTCAAGCCAGACTTTCCCACATTTTAAAGCCAAGCCATTGTTTCAAAGTGTTCCCCAAAGCCCTTTGGACAGTGAGGACTGGACCTCCAGGGTCTGTAATAGGGAATTGGAAAAACAGCAAAACAGCTCAGATTAAGAACATTGTGCTTTCAAAATCAATTTAAAAGCAAATCACTTCCCGAAGGATGTTAGCACTGTTTACCTAATGAATAAAAAGTGTCCCTATCAAGGCTGTTTGTGCCTAGTCTTATTGTATCCTGTTATGTTGTGTTCAGTTGATATATATATATGAAATGCAGGAGCAGTAGATTGGTGAGAACTGGAGGAGAGGAGGGAGGGGAAACTGAAGTAGGGATGTAATATGTGAGAGGAATAAATTTAAAAAGTAAAATAAGAGAGTGGATGGAAAGGGAGAGTGTTGAAAGATTGTTGGAAGGGGGGGTGCATTTCTGGGAGAGGCAGCAACATGATGCAAAGGAAACTCCCAGGAATCTACAAGGATGACCCAGCTAAGACTCCTAGCAATAGTGAATATATAACCTGAACTGGGCATCTCCTGTGACCAGATTGATGCCTACCCCAATTGTCATCTGAGAGTCTTTATCCAGTAACTGATGAAAACAGATGCAGAGACCCATAGCCAAACATTAGGCTGTGCTCAGGCAATCCTGCTGAAGAGAGGGATGAAGGATTGGAGGAGCAGAAGGGTCAAGTACATCACAAGAAATCCCATAGAAACAACTAACCTGGCTCATAGAAACTCACAGAATCTGAACCAATCACCAAAGAGCCTACATGGGTTCAACCTAGGCCCTATACATATACGTGACAGTTGTATAGTTTGGTCTGATTGTGGAACTCCTAACAATGGGAGCAGGGACTATCCCTAATGCTTTGCGTGGTTCTTGGGAATCTTTTCCTCATATTGGGTGCTTAGACTTACGGAAACTTGATATGCCATGCTTTCCTGATACCCATGGGAGGCCTTCCCCCTAGGGAGGGGAAACTGCGGTCAGGATATAAAATAAATAAATTAATTTAATTAAATTAAAAGCAAAATAAAATAAAGTATCCATAATGGGGAAGAGAAGCTGATCTTTCAGCCATGGGAAGCTGTTTTCATGGAGAGAAAGATCCAGTTGACTGCTTAAGCATCCACTGTTGCTTTCTGCTGCATGATTGTATGCACTTGATTTGACTATGTTATTACTTATTTGCTGATATTTCAGTGTGGGTTCCAAGAGCTACAAAACAACTTCATTTTTGTTTTGAAGGAGAGACTCTTATAAAGTATAAACGGAGTCACATGGAATGTTAATACCTCTGGTAAAGGAGTGATGATGCACACCTTAAAAACCCAGTCTTCCATGTCTCACCCTCGAACAAAAGAAGTAAATGCCTTTTGTATCTCACACTGAGATTACAAGGTTAATATGTAAAGATTTTGGCTCTCTTTGTACTTTCTGTTTTTCATTTTTTTGTTTACAAACAAATGTTCACTGCTCAAGGTCACTGATAGCTCAGTAGATCCTTGCTAAAATGCAAAACTTTAACTCCCAAACTCTGAAAGACCATAGTAAGAAAAAGTTGTAAGAATATAAGCAGGGAGGAGGCTGGCCTGAGGCTTAAAATAATGAAAAGTTAGCTTGGTAGTTTAATAATATATTTATAGGTAATCTTAATTTTTTACCTTATGCCAAGGATATAATTTTGTTTCAAATATTGTCTAAGGAAATAAAGTAAACAGAAAAGAGTAAATAAACTTGAAAATAATATTAAAAGGGTAAGATGACACATTTTTAGTCAAAGGGGTTAAAAGAAAATGTTTTTGAAAAAGATGCATTTATAGAACAATAGCAAAAATACCTTATAGCTAAATCACCTCACAAAGGTCTGATGAAAGATATACAAGGATACTTCAGGATGAGTTTTAGAGGTAGTATATGTTTGATGATTAAAGGTTATTAATATTCTCAAAATTTTTGATGTAGTAATGCTAGCATTTGTAAGAACTGGCATGGAAAAATGCAATTAAATCTAATCAAGAAAATATTTTTTACTGACTTTGTTAGGTTTCATACATTTGATGATACTAATTTTTAATGAAATCAGGATTTATTTAAATTTTTTTTTGGTCCAATCACTATTTAAGTATTACTAGAGATTAAAATTACAAGAATGATAAATCTTTTCTTCTGGGAGTTTAGCAACAGAACCTTAGAAGTCTATGCCAATGAGGATAAGAGGATCCAAAAGGACTACTGATATTTTAGCCCTCCTTAGCTCAGCCAGGACCCAGAGATGATGGAACTCCCCTGGTAAGTCATTTGTCTTCTTTATTAGACAGGTCATGGAGTCACTGGAGATTCAACTCTAGCCAGAACACATCCTGTGGGGAGAAGATTCAATAGATAGGGACAACTTTCCCATACTGCCTAAGGAAGTTTTGTGTACAGCAGGCCCCTCAGGCATCCCTACAGATAGCAAGGCTGCTAGAGGAAGAGTTAAAGGAGCCAAGGGAATTATCTTAAATCCTTGGGAGTAATCCCTAAGGAATCTCAGCTGACTTAAGTAAAAGTTTATCTGTGGTCACCTTCAGGGTCTTGAACACCCAAAAGGAATGCATAAACAAGGAAATAGCTGTCATTCACATAGTCAACTTTAGTTAGTTTAAAAGGGACAGTTTATTAACTTGAATAAAAATCCTAACTGCTTTAACTTCTCAAAGATTAAACCCTACTTTCCAAAAAGGATCAAAAATGAAAACCAAGAAAGAGCAACTCCAGCCCTAAACAATGTAAATCTTGATACTTTCTCTGCACAGCATACCCTGCATATTACCTTCAGATACATACCCCTGAGTCCCTCCACACCTTCAGTACAAAACCGGCCTTGAGCACTTTCTGTCTTCTTAAATGACAAATCTGGGTTGTTTCTTCCACAGTGGAGAAAATTATTCCTGAGACTACTCTAGAAGTCAGATCAGTGAGACTTTCCAGGCAACAAAATTAGCTGTTTCTCATATCACCAAGCCTAGTGCCTTTCTTGCAGCATTAACTTTGTTTTAGTTCTTTGGTCCTTGTTCATTTAGGATTGACATTTTCCCAACTCCAGACCCTAAAAGTAGAAGTAGTACTGACTAAGGGTTGCCAACACTTGACCATCATTACCACCTTTTCCCACCGAGAACCCCTGGATAACCCCAAGTAAGGAAGTAATGTCTTTTACCCTGTCTTTCTTTAGTGCGCCTTCTAGGGAAGGATATATCCAGCCCCTTCATCAAGAGCAGTCATCATGTCATGACCTCCAAAATTGGTCCTAAATACTTAGAATTGGAAATACTATGATAAAAAACAAATGTGTATGTTAAAACAAATACATAAACATTTTAGGCTGTTCAATCAACAAGGTGACTAAACTGAAGAGGGCAAATCAAAGGTCTCACTGCTGCAAAAGCACCAAATTAACCAGTTAAGGTAGGTCTCTAAGGAAACAGCCACACCTTTACAGTTAACTAATATGTGATTGCATTTAGCCAAAAATGGATTAAATAGACTTACCCTGTGTTATAATAGACATGAAAATGACCTATCAAGACACATGGATGATTTAAGTGTCTAGTGTAATATATAAATAAATGGTAAGGTATCACATGCTGCTTGAGTTAACTGTAGAGCTGACTGTAGAGTGGAGTTTCCTCTCCTCAATTTCAGACTTAAATATGTTTATCTTTAAGCCCTTTCCAAAGCACTCTGTCTGAGGATAAAGCTGGTTTGTAAGAGGAATAGAGAAGAACAAAATAGTCAAGTATAAACAAAACAAAACAATACAAAAATGTATTAAAGACAGTTAAAAGGTAAATCCTTTCCAAGAAATGTTTCTATTTATCTCATGGCTTTAAAAAATTAGAAGCTGAAAACTGAGCCTTGGGAGGCTGAGCCACAAAAAGGAAGTTCAATTCGGAGCTCCAGCTTACTCTTCAGTTTCCTCAGTTTGTTCTGCTGGGTGATTGTAAAAGCAACCTAGTTGATGATGTTGTCTAGAAGCTGTTCTTTTTTTACTTGGAAGCCTAACCCCAGGGGACATTCTGGAACATTCTGTTTCCCTGGAACTGACTCTCTATATGCAGCACCAGACAGTAATATGATGCATATATGTGTAGTTTGCTTTTAGATAGTGTTCTTTTATATTCAGCATTCAAATACAGAAGGCAGATGGAGGTCAAAAGGACAAGATAAGAAATGATGTGTTTGTCTACCTTCCAAAAGTGATGACTTCTAATTAATTTTGCTTTTACATTACCGATTTCACTTGTGGCAAGCTATCAGCTTTCAAGCAAGCTGGCTAACTGAGGAAAATCCAGCAATTTCTTCTTTGTTTTTTGGCATTATCACAAGATACCTGATTTTAAAATAAGCAAGGAAAGGATTAAAGGTTGATTAAGTCTTATTGGAAATGTGCAGTGTGAATCCTCAAGAGCCTTTTGTTGTAATACAGAGCAATTTATTTCAAAATATTTGATTCTAATATACTTAAGCATAATGAATAATAGGCATTGTAAGTTAAGAATGGAAATAGAAATATTCCATAATACCATAGAAAATGGCTATCTTTAACACAGCTGATGCCTTATTACCATAAGGAAAATATAATAGATGAAAATTAATGTTCTTTAGTGTATTTGGAGGAATTTAATCTTTTTCATGTATTTATGGAAATGTATCTGCAAGCTTCAATGGGAATTCAGGTTGTGTAAAAATATATAAAGCTCTGTTTCATTTAAGGGCAGTCCTCAGGATATTGTTATCTGTAGGATGAGCCCTTGACACATCCACCATTTTTATGTGGTATTTAGAGGAGTGTCTGTTTTCTTACAGTACAAGAGAAAATTGAATATTTTTCCCATTGTAAATCTTTACTTTTCAGAATTAGATTTTATTTATTATTGTTCAATTGTTTTTGGATTATGAAAGTTACAGTTTATGTCTCTAAGAAATAGTCACTGAGATGTAGGTGATTTATTGGAAACTATCATCCATGATTGAGTAGTAGGAAATAAGACTGAAAAGTGGGAAAATTTGGACTGTCAAAAATTCTCAACAAAGGATGTCCTCCATCTAACCAGTCACTCTTTCAGTGTAATACACTTAACAGGTATACAAATGGAGAGCATTTTCTTCATTTTTTTGTGATAATTTTATCAATCAGATGTTAAGTACTAGAGGTACTCACAAAATTCATGTAACTTTGGTTAACTTGATTCATAAAATTGTCTACACTTCTTTAAAAAAGAGTAATATGTGTGTGATCATTTAACAACATTCATATTTGCATAGTTAATGAATATTGTGGGATAATAGTTTAAGGCCATGAATATAATAATTTAAAAACAGAATCAGTGAATGTTTTAGAGTTTGAGGGAAACCAAAATAACAGGATAGGCAAGTTGTAAATGTTAGTAAGTGGTGGGAAGAATGATATAGATAAAAGGAAGAGAAATGGATAAAAGTTAGTTCCAAGAAGACAGTCAGGCTCAATGATAGAGGTCTTCAATCAGCTATATTGTGAGGAGTATAAATCCTTTAGTAAAAAGACTGAGTATGTTTCAGAATGCGTAGGATTCTGACATGTCTCTGAAGAAGAGAGAGAAAGAAGGGAGGAATAGGAATGTTAGACTGTGTTAGAAATCAGAAAAGCAAGCAAACGGAGCAGTGAAGTGCTGTAAGCATCCACTCATTAAGGGGGTGTTGTTCCTCCCATATTATTAACATGTTTTCAGCTATATCAAATTTTTTTGAGGTGATGTCTGACCAGTTGACTGACAAGCTTGCCTGGCTGAATTATTAAGAGAGAGAGGGAAAGTATGTTTGTAATTTTATATTTTGGGCAGTTTGTAATATCATGTCTCCACCAGGATGAGATGGAGAACTCCTATTTTATTACTTTAACCAGCAATAAGCAACCTTCTCCCATTAGCCCCCCCCCAAATCCTGATATCTCTCTTTCCTCTTTTCTTATGGCATGCTAAATCTTGAGGAGCAAGCGAAAGAGAAAAGGGTATTCAAAAGGAAGGTAGACCAACAGAACCTTATGGTGGTTCACATATTGACTGCCTAGGTATAGCCTTTTTTGGAAGGAAAAAAGATATTCTCTCAGTGACATGATAGCAAAAGAAAAATAAGAAAATAGTGCTTATGACTGAGTAAGTAAGCTTGAGTGAGTAGTTAAGAGAAATCTCTCCTAGAAGATATCATCTAACCTTAAATTTAAAGACTGGGGAAGTTCATATAACAATAAGAAAATAGATAAGTTCAAGAATATTAAACAGTTGAAGTAATAAGACCCAGAGGCAGGAATGACCTTGGCAACAGAAATAAATAAAAGAAAAAAAACAAGTATAGATAAGCAAGGAAACATTCTGAAAATCAAGGCAAAGACATATTGTATACAGTTTTATGAGCCAGCATAAGTTTTACTGGATTTAATACTAAAGCTTATAGGATATCCATGGTAATCCTTAAGCATAGTATAATAAATATGCTAATAGAAGTATCTGTGAAATAATTAAAAATAAAACAGTATTGGAGTTGAGGGTATCTTAAATTAGTGTTAATTTTGAAAATATGAGAAAGAGTTAAGTCAATACTTTAGCCAACATTTGGAAAAGGGAATTTTCTTCATAACATTCATCATGAAATATAGCTACTGTGTCTCTTATCTGTCACTTTCCATTATGATATAATGCCTAAAAAAACAGAAACACTGTTTTCTCAATGGTTTCACAAAAGACATGGGGATTTTCCACACAAATGCTGTTCTCTTAATAAATGTTTGGAAAATGAATACATTAATAATTGCCATTAACCTTCTATCTCATTAGGCTATACATTTATCAGAACTATAGAATGCACCTTAAATTGAAATTCTTTATCTACCCAAAGATCTGAACATGTATGTCTGTGAATTAAGGAAGCAAGATAAGGAGCTCCTAGAACTGGATTTACACATAGCTGTGATCTGCTATATGAGTGCTGGATATTACACTCCAGTCCTCTGAAAGAGCATTGGTGTTTTAACCTCCTGAGAAAACTCCCTAACCTACTTCTTAATATAATTATTTAATTATGTTTCTTCATTACAAAACAACTATATTGTCTCTTTATTAAAGAGTTCTTGGGGTTTGTACAAGGAAGGGATACACAGTGAAAGTGATAAATGTATAGAAACAAGAGTGTAGCAAATTCAATCAAATGGTTCCAAGATGCTAGACTAGAAAAAAGTATAAATGCAATTGAGAATGAGATATTTTGGAGAAAAATTTCCAGTTTTAAAATTTTAAATATTTTTAATATATAAAACTTCTATTAGTTATTCCTAAGAACAATAAATATATAAGCATCCTATACCTTTGTCTTAAATGTTGTTTTCTCTTGTCACTCTTCCAAAGAACAAACTAGGGTTTCTTGAAGAAAAGAATGTGAGAGAGTATTGAAGGAGGGAGGGCCTGTTTTTCATCCCAGCTGCCTGGCTGGCTTACATCTGAAATAATCACAAAGAAATTATATTAATTAAATCACTGCCTGGCCCATTAGTTCTAGCCTCTTATTGGCTAATTCTCACATCTTGATTCAACCCATTTCTAATAATCTGTATGTCATCACGAGGTCGTGGCTTACTGGGAAAGATTCAGCATGTCTGACCTGGCAGCTCCATGGCGGCTCTCTGTCTCCTTCTTCCCAGCATTCAGTTCTGTCTACTCTGCCTACCTAAGTGCTGCCCTATCAAAAGGCCAAGGGAGTTTCTTTATTCAACCAATGAAAGCAACACATAGACAGATGAAACTCCTACACCAAGAGAGGAGGACAGGAAAGATATAAGATGAAACAAAAAGAAATATTGTGCCAGAAAAGCATTTGTTTTAAAATGTAAAAGTGATGTCTCAATAGGCACCAACTCTATCCCAAACAGACTGTTGTGGGAGAGACATGGGAAAATACGAGTACTCAAATCAATAATAATAGATAGTTCCCTCTGTGTGCTGTGATTACCATTAATGAATAAAGAAACTGCCTTGGCCTGTTGATAGGGCAGAGCTTAGGTAGGCAGGGAAGACAGAACTGAATGCTGGGAGGAAGAAGGGCAGAATGAGAGAGAGAGAAGCCATGGATCCACCGGAGATAGATGCTGGAAATTTTACCCGGTAAGCCACTGCCATGTGGTGATATACAGATTAATAGAAATGGGTTAAATTAATATAAGAGTTAGCCAATAAGAAACTAGAGCTAATGGGCCAAGCAGTGATTTAATTAATACAGTTTCTGTGTGGTTATTTCGGGGCTAAGCTAGCTGGGTGGCCGGGATGAACAAGCAGACCCTCCCTGCTACAGATAGGTAAACAAATGTGTTAAATAGATTAAATATTAAATCCATGATCCGTGTCAACATTGCATATTAGTTTTATCATGGCGACAATGCTAACATAGCCAACTCAAAGAAGGGTTTATTTTTGGGGTTGGTTTCAAGATAAACTAAGGCAGTGAAACCATGGCTTCAGGAACTTAAAATTTAGTCAAGTAGCAAAGAGAGATGATGAACACTTCTTGTCAGCTTCCTTTCTTCTTTTAGTTTAGCCTTGGAACCCAGCCCATGGAAATATTCTGCCATTTTTATGAATGGGGATTCTTCTGATGTCAAAAACCTGATCTAGAAAATATTTCACAGATATCCCTGAAGATATTTGATTCTAACTTCTTTCATATGGGCAAATTTAGATTAGCTATTGCACATAGAGAATTAATGTATAAGACAAAAGGAAAGGAGGGAAAGAGGGATGAAAGGAGGAAGAAAGAGAAAGGAAGAAAATGGTGTGCACAACTGAATGATAACCAATAATTTTAGAAGGAAAGGTGAATTTTAAATTTACCAGATATCAGTAAGAGTAATAATGTAGGCACAAAATTTAGTGAGAACTCAAACTATTAGGTGAATGCATGATTAAAACAAGAGTATGTGCAATATAATAATATTATTATAAAATGTATGTTAAACATACCATGAATATCAATGTCACTTGAATCATATTATCAGCATTAGCATTACCAGGTAAATAATAAATGGAAAATTCTGTTTCCTTAATACTATGTTCTAAAATATTAATAACACTGTCACTTCTATCATATTAGTTCCAAAAATTGTTTGACATAACTCTCACCAGAGAGAGACATGGGGACAAACAAAACCAGCCTGGTTAGTCACATAAATTGCCAGGTTCAAAGTATTTAAGGTCAAGAAAGATTGAGAAAGTACTATAGCTAAATGTAGATTTTTAAAAGTTTGATATAGTCCTGTATTAGAGAATTCTAGAGAAACAGAACTTGCAGAATGAATATGTATTATGTAAGAGAATTTATTAGATTATCTACATTACATATGCTGTGTTGACTAAAAATGGCTTCCTGTGGACTAGAAGCAATGAGAATCTAGTAGCTTCTCAGTCTATGAGACTGTATACTTCAGGAGTTCCAATTTGACAATAAAGACCTGAAAGATTCTTGGTAAAAGTTATATGTTCATTTCATGATAGAAGGCAAAAGAAACTCAGCACTTGTGGCAGCAAAGGTGTTCAGGAGTACCAAAATCTTAAATAAATGGTCCATCAAGAAGCAAATGTGTTAAAGCAGGCAGCAGTACTTTTGCTTTAGAGATTTTTATATATGAGCCATTGCCAGAGAGAGCTATCTACTTTGTCAGATGGTCTTTCCCTCTCAGTTACTTTTTCCTGGAAATATTCTCACAGACCCACCCAGAGGAATGACTCATAGTTTATTTCACATTTAAATAAGTTCACAAATAGGAGTAATAATTAAGGTCCATCCAGTATCCATTGGTGTCATCCTTAATTAGTTCATGCTTAGGTAATCATGTGGATGAGACTTCATGTGTGTAGGTTCTGATGTTATTTGGAAACACAATTTCACAAGAAATTCCACGATCCCCTGGCTTTTGCAAACTTTCTGCTGCCTTTTCTCCAATGTTCTTTTCTCTGTTCTGAGCCTTAAGAACAGAAGCTGCTTTGTAGATGTATCCATTGGAACTAGGCTTCGTAACTGCATTTTTACTGGTTTTAGTTTTCTGTAGTGGTCTCTGTTGTAAAGAGAAGTTTCCTTGATACAGTGCAGACTAGAGTTATCCGTGGGAACATGGGCAAATGTTTATAGATTGTTGGTTGGGATTATGCTAGTATAGTAAATTAGTGGTTGCCTTCTTGATTTTGTTAAGACTTTTGCACAAATGTTCTTTTTAACTTATTACAAATTTTCTTCCTCCATCATATTTAAATATAGTTGAATATATGAGCATTCTTCATATAAATGTTCAGCTGAACAAAATTTCCATACTGTACCCAATGGTTATATTTCTTAAAATTATAGTGTATTTAATTGTGTCACTTCTACACACACGCAAAAGAACCCAGTGATAACCAATAATTTGGGTGACCATTTAGCAATTTTTCTAACCCCTTTCCTAACATTTTTAGTGGCCTGATAAATTATACAAACATAAGGGAGATACAAGTTAGTTCATAAAAAATGAAGAACAAGAATGAACTTTTAGAGCTTAATGCTGTATTGGGTGTACTAAACATCCAACAGACATATTTAAAGATAAAAAGATTAAATACCCCTTAAAAATGAACAACAATGACATTCTTTGGGGATCCAATGTTGACCTTCCAAGAATAAAACTACAGGTGACCCCCACAATCACACACAGAAGGATCTTCAGGGGGTTCTGGAGATTAAATGACAAACATTTGAAATACAAAGCAATTTCCATGCCTGGACAATCCTTATTATTGATATAAATATTTCTGTTGCATTTCTTTTAAAATATTTCTTTGTTTAATTTATAACATTATTAAATAATTTCATCCTTCCCTTTCTTCCCTCCAAACCTTCCTATGTATTGTCCCCTTTTCTCTTTCAAATTCCTGGCCTCTTTTTTTCATTTATTGTTACATACATATAAGAGTATGTATAACTATATATATTGTCTGTATATTGTCACATGTATGTATGTTTTGGGGGTTGAACATTTTTAAATGGATAATAACTAGGGCATTTTTCATAGGCGAAAACTATTTCTCCTAATTTCAGCACTCTATGTTTTCTGTAGTTCTTTGTGTAGCTTGAACCTCATAGGCTTTCCTCCGTCCACTTTATCATGTCTACTATTTTGTTCTTTTTAGCACATGTATGCTGGTGAGGCTTAATGGATGTAACTTCTGTCAAGAAACAATCTCATGGGAAACTGTAGTGGCATTTGTATTCTAATAAATAAAGCTTGCATGAAGATCAGAAAAGTAAAACAGCCACACTGGTCAGCCTTACAGACAAGGCAGTTGCGACACACACTTTTAATCTAAGCCACAATGACACATACCTTTAATCCCAGTAGTCACACTAGTTTGCCATAGAAACCAGGTGGTTGTGGTACACACCTTTAATCTCAGAACTAGAGAGGATTATTAATGGGAGGAGACAGCTCTTAGTCTCATTCTGAGGTTTCCTGGGGGCAGAATCACCATTTTTGGACTGAGGTCAAGTTAAGAACCAGTGGCTGGCTGCTTTGCTTTTCTGGTCTTCAGGTTGAACCCCAATATCTGTCTCTGAGTTTTTATTAATTGTGCTTCAGCAAACTCCCTGGTTCTTTAGTTTTCACAATCTTCCTGCTCCCTCTTCTGCAATGTTCCTTGTGCCTTAGATGCAGGAGTTCTGTAGTAGATTTATCATGTGTGACTGGGCTCCATAACTCTGTGTTTTAATTGGTTGTAGTTTTCTGTAATGTTCTCCATCTGTTGCAATGATAAATTTTGTTTTCTTTTCTTTTTAAATAAGTTTTCTTGATGAAAAATGAGGAATACAGTTACATGTGAGTATCAAAATATTTAGAGTACATTTGCGGGGGGGGGAGGTGTGCTGGCTTATTAAAGTGATGGTTGTAGGTTCTACTCCAAGATCTATGAATTCACTAACTCTGGGTAGTTTGTTAGGTTTCCAATACCAGGGATAATTTCCCTTTTGTTAAGTGGATATACAATCTAATTAGAGATCAGGTGGTTATAACCAAGTTATATATACCAACTTTTAATGCTTTCTTCAGTTGTTGTGCCATGCTGATCATTGTTGTGGTTCATAGTCATCATACTTATAAAGATGGATTGTCAGGTTGTCTCCCACGTAGATACCCAAATCAAGACATAAATCATTTTATAAGTTAATGAGAGGGGGGCTCTAATTATGAACAGTGAAAGATGCAGAAGAAGGAAGGTAAAATAACAGTAGCGATGCCTAAAATGGTCATAAGGAATTGTCATATTAACTATCAATTTTAAAAAAGAACTACAACACAAATAAGTCTATGTATAAATATACATACATAGTTTCATTGAAATTTGATCATTTAGACTCAATTTCCCTCCAAAATCCAAGTATCATCTAGCAAAACCCCAACACCAGTCATGAGAAGCCCTCTTTTGAGTTCAAGGCTGTCCAAGAGACTTCCAAAATATTACAGGATATTGATATTGTCCTTGGTTTCCTCAGATGTAGAAGATAAGCTCTAGTGTATGAAGACACCATTTACTTCAGGAAAAGGGCCAAGAGGCCCCTGAGCTAGAACTAATCTGAAAGCCTCCTCTGTGAGGACTAGCTTTCATGGCACCAGAAGCAACCATGCAAGCATCCATTTCGTTTTTAAATAACCTTCCACAAGATTGTTCAGAAAAAATAAAAAGAAATAAACCATTAATTTATGAATTTATGGTTTGGGGATAAATTATTTTCATGTAAAGAGTCATCAGTAGGAAAAGTGGTATGAATGGAATATGACCCAGAATAGTAAGGCCCTGGAAGCAATATACTTTTAAAAGGAAATTCTAATAGCATATTTATAATTCATCGGGCCACTAGCTACAGATGAGTAGGTTGAGTGGAAAAGAAAGACTACTGTTAAAGCTTCTAAAAATACATCCTCAAAATTCTAATAATAAATTTTCACAAGCTACAAATCAATTGAGCAACTAGGACACACTTCTGTTTGAAACATTCTCCTGGTAGTAGAACATGCTAGCACTGAGCAGTACAATCTAATTATTTTACTCCATGAGCACATGAGTAAAAACCGCTATTCATATGTCCATTTCCCTTTAAAAATTCTAAGGAATCTGAAAGTTCATATTAATAGTGTCTCTAGTACAGTGTGGTGAAAGGGGAGTTACTTAGCCCCTGGTTTCTGACTTGTATTCCAGCTCTTTATTACCTGTGACAGGTTACAACAAAACTGAATTACAAATTTGCCTCAAGATTTAGTAGCTAACTAGGGCATGGGGCTTAGTTTTAAGATAGGAGTTGCTGGATTCTATGTTCTGTAGGTTCATGGCATGCTATATTATGGTACTGATAACACCAGGCAGAACACAGGGCCCTGTTACTGAGGCCTCCATGATCCTTCCCAGAGCTGGTAGTATAAGTGAGAATGT
This sequence comes from Ondatra zibethicus, assembly GCA_004026605.1. NCBI lineage: Eukaryota > Metazoa > Chordata > Mammalia > Rodentia > Cricetidae > Ondatra > Ondatra zibethicus. The sequence goes on from PVIU01017077.1 coordinate 21,511, forward strand.
AGAGAAGTGAGAATATTTATAATTTCTTATGGAAATACAAAATGGAAATTTTGCTTATGGTAAGAATTTCAAAATTCTACGAAAGTAAATAATTACTGCTGTCATTATTGGCATGATAGTAAGAAATGAAGATATTCTAAAAGTTCTCTGTACCTCCCTTTCAATACCACATGGCTGAAACAAGATACCACAAGGATTTGAAGTTTACCTAGGAATTTCACCCAGAGAGAAGAAAAATGCTGAAGCCTGCTGCCAGACAGAGGGTAAACTTATCTCCCCGAGAATGGAGAGGAAATTTATAGTTCACACAGTGAAGATAAGACAACTTGTCAGACCACCATGAAGAAAAGGCTGGCTGGAATTTAGAGAGTAATGGTTAAATAGGAATCACATACTTTAACCAGGAATACTTTGTTGTTCATATGTCTCGGTATATACTTAAACATAAACATCCTGTCAGTACACTAAAGCTGCACTTGGAATTTTGCTAGATTTCCCCCCTCATTTTCAAAATGTGTTTTATCGAATAAATCTCCTTTTCTTTCTTTTCACTATTTATTTGCTCTTTGGCTCTATGTGTGTGGTGTCTTCAGCAACAGGATCTTACTTTCAAGAAGTCCTGAAAGGCAACTAAGTACAATTGTTATAGCATACATTATTTTAGCAGATCTTGGATTCTGCTGATCAATGACATGAAGAGAGTTTTCCCATGTCTGGTCCTGGGAACGTTGATAGAAAATCTATGGCTCTTGGTGGAGAGCACCAATCCAATTAGTGTAATTTTACTTTCACTATTTATATATGTATTTAATATATATTATAATTTCAAGAATAAAAGAAATAATAACATTTATGAGTTTAACTGAGAGAAGAAAAGTATTTATATATGTACATATATATGTGTGTAGTACATATGTATTTTTGAGGTAAAATAAAATAATATTTCCCTTTGGCTTCATCAGCATCCTTAGTGTTATTTTGGCTCCTTCCCCTTCCTCCTCTGTATTGCTCTCCCTGCCCACTGCTCAGTTAAATCTCCTCTATTAATTTCCCTAATCTCTCTTTTCATAATAGCTGTGTCCTTCTGATGACTTCTTTGTAATTATTCCCCCCATAATGGTCCATCTTTACTTTCCTGCTTTTTGTGGTTACTCCAGGTTATATATTTGCATGTGAAGATTAGTAGGCAGAATTTGTCTTTCTACATCTGAATTACTTCAAATCAGTGTAATATTTTCTAGTTCCACCTATTTTCTTGCAACTTTCATAATCTAGTTTTTGTTGAATCTGAATAGAATTACATATGTCATTGTTCCACTCCAGCTAAGAGACATTTCCTAGTACCTGTGAATAGAGGAGAATTAACATGGCTGAGAAAGTGTCTGTGAGGCAGAATGTGTATCTTTTGGGCATATGCCAAGCATTCAACAAATGCCAAGTGGTATAATGGATATACTTTTAACTTTTTGAGAGTTATCCATACTGTTATCCAACATGGCTCCTTCAATTCACAATCTAACCTACAGTGAATGAGAGTTCCCCTTTCGTCTCATCCCCACCAGTATTTGTTACCGGTTGTCATGTTGATCTTAACTATTCAAACTGAAGTGATTCTCAAAGTTGTTTTATTTGTGTCTTACTAATTCATAAGAATGATGATAAATATTCTTGAAATATCTCTTATCCTAAAACTGATAACTCTCTTTTCAGATCCCAAGCCTATATATATTTAATTTGGACATTTGTTTTTGTTTTTTACCCCTTGTTTGCTTTTTGTCTGTTTAAGTTATTTGTGTATTCTGTATTTTAACTTCCTATCATACATACAGGAGGCAAGAGTCTTTTACACTGTGGGTTTCTTCTTCACACTATTGGATATTTTTTGCTGTATATATTTATGATGCCCTATTTGTCAATTGCCTTGAATTCCTGAGTGAAAAAATCCTATTCATAAGGTCCTTTCCTACACTTCTGTCTTGTAGAAATTGTCTATGTTTTCTCCTAGCAGTTTCAGCACTTGTAGTTTCACATTGAAGTTTTTGAACCCCTTGGAGTTGATATTTAGGCAGGCTGATCCATATGGGTATAATTTTATAAGAAAACCTGAAGGTTCTATACTAGATGTCAAAGAAGAAGAGTAATCACCAGACCTAACTACAAGCCATACCTATGAACAACAATTGTAACCAGCATTGCACAATATTCCCAAGGATGCAATAGTGCATGTATTTATTGTGAGTAACCAACAGTCATCTAACTTAACTTAATGCTCATTCAATACAGCGTTCATACCTAGTACTGAAAAACTAGCCAACTACACATGGCTAGAGTAATTAACTCTAGAGTAAAACCTACTACTGCTACTTTTAGTAAACCAGTATAATTTATAACTGCATTCTGAATCCTTATCCTAGATTCACAAGTAAGTATACCTCTCACACCTCATCAAAGAACCTTCTTTGAGAATCATGGAAAACACTGCAGAAAACCACAACTGGTCAAAATGCAGAAAACAATGAACAATGAAGTGCTTGGCAACAACTGATAGATTTAAAATAGAAACTATCCACCTACGGCTCAGACTGCAGCACTGAAAGAGAAGTATAAGAGTTGCTAACGTCAGAAGACAACTACATCTACTCTGAAATTGTATTGTCTAGATATGATAAGGGAGCTATACCCATGAAATCTCAGCAGTATTGTCATCCAAATAAAATCATCACAATGGCCAAAAGGAGTTGAACTCTTACAATTCACCTCTAAATGAAGATCTACAAGCTGAAAAAAGGAACTTTCAAGTTTTCTCCAATGAAGAACCCTGTGATAGGTTATGCAATCCCAAAGAGTCTGCACTGAACACATACATACATGCAACAAAAAATGAACTCACAAAATTGTATATATATATATATATATACACACATAATTGTATGTATTGTATTATATTGTGTATACATTGTGTATATATAATATATATGGAAAATATATAGTTGTGTGTATTAATAATGACTAAGAAAATTTTCCATGGATTCAGCAGATTGCATTTTTATATATGCATGAATATTAATAACTAAGAAAGTTATTTGAATAGTGTTTCAGCTTGCTTAAGGTATTGAACATATACTAGAGACATTATGAACTTGTTACCATGTTGGCACACATTTATAATGCCAGCACTTTGGATCTGGATGTGCGAGAGTTCTTAGTTGGATGTGAGCCTGTGCTAAAGAACAAAAGCCTGACTCAGCAAGTGAAGTCCTAGGGTTGTAATTTAGTGATAAAACAATTTCCTAAGCTTAACAAAGTTCTTGGTTCTAACTCCAACACCAAACTAACAAAAAAATTTGTGACTGTAATGAATGTTACAGGATAGTACACTTAATAAATATTATATAATATAAAACAGATATATTAAGGATGAGAAGAAATTCAGTATAAACTAAGGCAATTTAATTAAATTACAAATTGTAATTAATAGTAATATACATGTCAATGCATTTTTGTGAGGAAAGAAACTCCTAATATTTATTGATAATAATAATACAGAAAATTTGATTCAGCCTATTTGAGAATGCTGCAGTATTTTTGAAAATTACCTAAAAAGAAAAAGTTTTAAATATAAAACTTACAAAATTAGTGTTTTTTAAAAATACTCACATAATGCAGGATAGTCTAGAATGTGTCTATACATCTATTTTGACCAGTACATGGCTAGAAAATGCATTATGTAAATTGTAAATACTAGAAATAGACCTAATGTCAAGTCATAATGATGTAGCAACTAATAAGAAAAGCAAGCATTTATTGAGTTTCTTTCATGTGACAAAAGCTTTTATTAACAATTTTTTCAGTCTTCAAAGTAATGCTGAAGGTTAATTATTAAGTGCTCATTATTTATAAAGATGAAGATATAGATTATTCAGATTATCATGTGAAACATGACACAGTTGTAAGGAACATGAATTTGCCAAGAAATCAACACAATTTTGTGCTTGTCATCTGAAGATTTTTAGATTCCTAGTAGAAACTTTCATAAGCTCAACATAATGAGCTAATTAAAGTAACATAAATGTTTAAGGTTTCATTTATCAAATGATAAAAGTCATACATGATGTAGGGCAGAGTGTTGGTTGTGTTCATACTGTATATGTTTGAGTATAAAATTTTAAAGTAAAATAATAAACAGAATTTTAAAAAGCTATAATGCAGGAAAAATATCAGCACTACGCATAGCTTATTGTTTGCATGTGTGGTATATAAAGAAAACAGCCCAATGTATGAGCAATATTATCTTAACAGTAAAACATACAAAAAATTTGCACATATTTTTTTTCCAAAAAAGGCAATTAGTTATTGAATATTTTTGGAAATGCATCCAAAGTAAAGTCACCTTAGGTATGAAAGCTTAAATACTCATGTGTTTCAGCTCCAATGGTAAAAGAAATTGGCATAAGCTCTAAAATATTTCATATTTCAGTGTGAACTATATGCTATAAATTGTATATATCCTTTGTCCCCGCAGCTCTGCTGGCAGTATTTCTATGAAGAGAATAATTTTAAAGTGGTAGTCAAAGTGTGAAATAGCTGATCCACTGAAAGGTTTTCTATCAAAATACTGAAAATAATTTCATTGCATACATGCAATGAAATGATTTCATAAATTTTGATGTATGTTAAAAATAAAAAAAAATTAAAATGTTTAACAGTACTGAAAATACCCATTTTTGATATGATGTCAATGAATTATTAGAGAAAATAAAATGGTAAGAAAATGATTGCAAATTTATAATATATACTGTGTTGAAACAAAATTCAATCTTCATGAACTACAACAGTATCTATATTGGAGTATTAAGAATATGCATTCTTTGCCATAATCACATTAATCCCAATATTAATTTTGTGTAACCAATGTGTTATATACTTTTAATATTCTTGTGTCACTTTAGAAACTGTTATTGTACTTATAATTTGAGAATACTAAACTGAGGGGACAATAAAACCCAGCAGAATGATGACCACTTATGTTCTAATGATAGAAGTCTCTTGTTTGATATTAGGAAAGAGGTGTAGTACACAAAGGAAAGCTACCATATGGAACAAGGATTTCCTGAAACTTTAGCAGATGTGTTTAATTACCAATATGATGCAAAATCTTTCAAATCAAGTTTAAGCATTGTTCATTAAACTAGATTTTATTGATGTTCCATAATGGATTCTTATCTCAAGTTATCAATGAATGCTTTTGTGGCGGGGGGAGGCTAGAAAAATACTCTGGCTAAGTAGAAAAACTATTAAGATTATAACTTGTTTTTTATTGGTCCTATAAGATCAGAACATATGTCACCAGACATTACGTTTTCTTGTCCTGTAACTAGATATTTGTGAATTAACACTTGAAAGTATTAGAATCTGAGGGAAAATGAGTGACAATCCTCAGCGACTAAGGTTTATACTCTAGTTTGATTTCAAATTTTCCTGTGTCTCTGTTGGTTTAATTTAATTTTCTGTTTTTTCTATCCACCCTATATTCTTTTTTTTCCTTTTTTTTTCTTGATTTTGTTGAGCTATACATTTTTCTCTGCTCCCCTGCCTTCTTCCTCCCTCCTCCCTTTCAACCCTTTCCTATGGTCCTCATGCTCTGAATTTACTCAGGAGATCTTGTCTATTTCTACTTCCCATGTAGATTAGATCCATGTGTGTCTCTCATAGGGTCCCCATTGTTGTCTTGGTTCTCTGGGATTGTGATTTGTAGACTCTTTTTCCCCCCATATTCTTTTATTTTTCCATAAAAAAAGAGTTACATTTCCTCCCCTTCTCCCCGTCCCCTCCCGCTCCCCCCCTCCCGCTGCTTCCTTAAAAGAGGGCATGGTGCCCAGTCCTGTGGGAAGTGCAAGGCGAGAGGAGAACTATCATTGTAGACTCTTTTTTTGCTTTATGTCTAAAAGCCACTTATGAGTGAGTACATATGATATGTGACTTTCTGGGTCTGGGTTACCTCACTCAATATGATGTTTTCTAGATCTATCATCTTGCCTGCAAATTTCAAGATGTTATTGTTTTTTAATGCTGTGCTCCATTGTGTAAATGTACCACATTTTCCTCATCCATTCTTAGAACGAGGGGCATTTAGATTATTTCCAGGTTCTAACTATGACAAACAATGCAGCTATGAACATATTCGAACACATGTCCTTGTGGTGTGATTGAGCATCCTTTGAGTATATACTCAAAGGTGGAATTGCTGGGTCTTGAGGAAGGTTGTTTCCAAATTTTCTGAGAAATCGCCACACTGATATCCAAAGGGGCTATACCAGTTTGCAATCCCACCAGCAATGCAGGAGTGTTTCCTTTGCCCCACATCCTCTCCAGCATAAGTTGTCATCAGTGTTTTTGATCTTGGAATCTCAGTGTTGTTTTGATTTGCATTTCTCTGATGACTAAGGATGTTGAGCATTTCCTCAAGTGTATTTCAGCCATTTTAGATTCCTCTGTTGAGAGTTCTCTGTTTAGGTCTAAACTCCATTTTTATTTGATTATTTGTTCTTTTGATGACCAATTTCCTGAGTTCTTTGTATAATTTGGAGATAAGTCGTCTGTCTGATGTGTAGTCCAGATCTTTTCCCATTTTGTAGATTGACGTTTTGTCTTGTTGACTGTGTCCTTTGCTTTACAAAAGCTTTTCAGTTTCAGGAGGTCCCATTTATTAATTGTTTTTCTCAGTGTCTGTGGTACTGGGGTTCTAGTTAGGAAGCGGTCTTCTGTGCCAATTTACACAATGGAGCACAGCATCAAGTGTACTTCCAATTAGCTCTTCTATGAGGTTCAGTGTGGCTGACTTTATGTTGAGGTCTTTGATCCATTTGGCCTTGAGTTTTATGCATGGTGATATATGTGGATCTATTTTCATTCTTCTACATGTTCATATCCAGTTATGCCACACCATTTGTTAAATATGCTTTCTTTTTTCCATTTGATATTTTTTGCTTCCTTGCCAGAAACCAGGTGTTTGTAGGTGTGGATATTGTGTTCGATTTGGTTCCATTGGTCCTCCTGTCTGCTTTTATGCCAGTGCCAGGTTATTTTCAGTACTGTAGCTCTGTAGTAGAGTTTGAAGTTAGGGACAGTAAGATTGTGGCTTACTGGGGAAGATTCAGCATGTCTGACCTGGCGGCTTCATGGCGGCTCTCTCTGTCTGCCTCCTTTCTCCCAGCCTTCCATTCTCTCTCCTCTGCCTACCTGATTTCTGCCCTATCAAAAGGCCAAGGCAGTTTCTTTATTCACCAATGAAATCAACAAAAATACAGAAGAATCTCCTACACCAATGAGCCATTATTTTCGTCCTAGAACAAAACGGGGAACCTGCCAGTTTTAAAAATGCCCATTAAAAATGCATACTGTAGTATCATTATGTTAATTCTGTAAAATTGTCAATTGGTATCATCAAGGCATGTATTTCTCAGAGGTTTTAGCTGTGATAAATCACATCATGGCTTAAGTAGACTAATCAATAAGATAATTTTTAAAATAATGCTAATTGTTTTATCATAGCTGTTAAGCAGCAAAATTTATAGCAACCAAAAATATCTACTCTCACTCATTCAAACATTTCAAAACATTTTTGAGACTTTTAAAAGTAATATTCAAATCACCTAGGAAACAGGGTTCTCCAAACACAACAGGACTGATACACATATGAACTCACAGAGACTGTGGCAGCATCCATATGGTCAGTGCAAGCTTAAGCCAGATGGGGTTTTAGAGCTAAGACTAGGTTGTGGACACCAACTCCCAGCCCTAAGCAATAAGTTATCTGCAACTTACATCAGTTTGCAAAGGAAAAGTTAGTTTTCTCAAATGGAGTTCTCACTGACTATAGTAACCATACTTGTAGGTCTCATGTCCAGGACTAGATGGTCAAAACTAAACGAATGAGCAGATTTTTTTGTAGACTTTTTTTTATGTTTCATCTTTCTTTGTTTGGGAAATTTTTTGTCTTCTCTACAGGTTTAGACGTGCTCATTCTGATCCAAACAGAAAATAAACCAATGAAAACGGGGAAAACCACTGAGTTTCAAAAGTTAATATTGACGTTACAAGCAAAACATTTCCAATACCACTTCATAAAATAATAATTCTCTTCTTTATTTTTTTAAATTAATTGATTTATTTCCAGCCTGATCATTTTCCACTCCCTCTCTCCTCTCCTCCCAGGTCCTTTCTCCAATCTTCCATCCCCTCAATCTTCCCTCTCCTCAACCTTCCCTCCCCCCATTCACTCCTCCTCCTTCCTCTTCAGAAAAGGGCAGGTCTCCCATGCATATCAGTTAGCCTTAGCATATCAAATTGCAGTAAAACTAGTTAACTTTTAAAATCTTAATTTTTTCTGGTTAATCAGGCAATGAGAATTAGCCATGCAATGAAAAAGAATTATTAGGATAGAAAAGGGGAAGTCTAACAAATCTTAAAATTAGCCGTGTGGTGGAGGTACATGCCTTTAATCCCAGCACACTGGAGGCAGAGGCAGGCAGAGCTCTGTGAGTTCGATGTCAGCAGGGTCTACAAGAGCTAGTTGTAGGACTGGCCCCAAAGCAACAGAGACACCCTTCCTCAAAAAAAAAAAAACTTAAAATAAAAATAATGTTTTTTAATAATACAAAAATTTTCAGGAATGCTATATTTTGGAAAAGTAACTTCCTCTTAAGCATTTTCTCAACTGAAAAAGTAAATAATACATAACTATTTCATTATTAATGACTTAAAAAATCATCAATATGTAGAAAGTTCCTTCTTATTAAACAAATATCACTTGGAAAAGAAGATAATGTCATTTCGTGAATTTTCTGAACTTCATTTTATAAACTTACAATTTAAATATTTCATAAATCAATTTATTGGAAGACTTAAAGTTATGAATACTAAAAACAATGAACATACTGAGATACTTTCCACAAAATGAAAAGCTATGCTCCCCATTTGCCACTTTCATGGCTATATCTATGTCACTTCAAAAATACAGGCTGAGACTTTTATAGGTATTTTCAAATTATTTCAAAACTTTGAAGGTAAATATAGTTTTAATTTCACAATAAGGTAATTATAGTATATGTTCAAATCCAAATAATTACTGAAAGTATATGTAGTAAAAAGGAATCTACAATAAAAATTGCCAACACTTTGAAAAAGTTATGCTAGTTAGAATATCAGTCGTTTCTCAATTACTGAATTTGGCTTTACAAAATGACCTACTATTCCATCAACATTGTTGCTTGTGATAGGATTACATCCTTTGTATGGCTGACTAGCACTTCAGTTCACAAATACACAGCATTTTATTTATGCTCTCATCACTGGCTATGCAGCTATGTTAATTCCATAGCTCAGTCATGGAGAATAATGTTGCAGCGATCAGGATATACAGGTTGATCTGTGGTATGCAGATTTTTATGTGGTAATTGCCATCAAATTCATTGCTCTCTACTTGTTAAGCAATTGCTAAATATTGCTTTTAGTCCATTTCCTTTGAGTAAGTAACAAGAAGTTTGATAACTGGCTCATATTAGTTTTAATGTATCCTCCTTGTACTAACAATGTATGTACTATTAATATTCTCACCATCAATGAATACAAGATAATTTCTCTTCACATTCTTGTCAATATGTATTGTTGAGGTTTTTATTATTATTATTAAATCACAGTTTAATATAATCTATATATGAATTATGAAGAAAATAAAGTGTTAAATCTCAAAGAAACCTGGATCAATTGACTAACTGACCAATTAACTTATAGAAAGTCTATTTTGGAATGAAATCTATACTATTAGAAATTAGAGAATTTACTTCTGATTTTTATTTATAAGAAACTGTTTGAAAGGTAGAAAGTGGAAAGACTTCTATCCTTTGGGAATTAGAAATAAACCACAAGCAGTATTCACTTATTTTTCATTCATTATCACCTTAAAATGTAAAAAGAAGTTCAGTCCCATCTACTCACTATAACAATGTTGCTGAGATCACAAATTTGAAGAAGGGTAAATTTTTTTATGCAGCTATGATCTATGCTCTTGTTATAAATGTTGAATGCCACAATTTTGCATAACAGGCCTTCAGGTTTTATTCGGTAAACTTTGGATATTTTTGCAAAATTGTAATAATTAGATGTTTACGCGTGCACATAAGCATTAGAATCAAAGCTACATTTTAAAATCATTTTAGCCTGCAAACTAAAATTCAGCAGAGAAGAAAATCTGAACAAAAACCTGTGATGATTCAGATTCTAAAGTATATGACGTTATCCATTTATCCAACTTCAAAAAATGTATGGCTTTTATTATTAGGTTACAATGGATCAAGATGTGTGTTCACACTAATGTTGCCCTCATTTCCATTTATATTAAACTGGTATTTGTTTTTTTAAAGGAGGCACACGAATGAACAGAACCTTCTACAATCTCTGTTTGTTCAGCTTGTAACATGCACAATAGCAAATTCAATCTTGGTAAGAGGCTTATTCCTCTGTTGTAGAAGTTACTTGAATTGCAAGAAAGTTTGAATTTGCATAGTTCTGTGTTTATGTGAAAGAATGAATTGAAGTTTAAAAGAACATTTTTCTCACTAATAAATTGCTTATGATTCTGTGATTTCAACAATCATTTGCCCATGTTAGCACTAAAATGGGAAAAATATTTAAACATTAGGAAAGCTGAGTTCATCTGAAATGTCAATTAGATCAGGCATCTTAAACTCAAGGACAATTTTTTATTCAGTCAACTTTGAAGCAAAAAGTTATTTGTTTGATGAAATACAATTTATTTTAACTCAGCATAAAGCAATGGGCCCATGGTCACGTAGTTCCATTTGTTAGAATTTTTTTTTGACATATTTCTAGGCATTTTACTAAGGATCATTAACCTAAATATTTGGGACAAAGAAAAAATGTATTATCATTAACCAATACATGAAAATAAATCTAATTAAGTTTATGTTGTAAAGTTGTAAGTTATGTTATTAGTATACAATTATTACTATATTTACTACACTCTATTAGCATAAATATTTGTAATAGCTGACATTGGTCACTGAGGGGAGAAGCCTGTGGAGCACACACAGGAAAAATACACACAGTTAGATAAACAATGAGAGGCACAAATATGCACAACAATAAAACAGAGAAATATTATTTCACAACACACTTTGTCCTAACACAAAGTGCGGTATCTTAAAGTCAATTATTTTGCTGACTTCATTTTCTCTGTTTCTTTCTCTCTCCCTCCTTCCCTCCCTTTTTCCCTACTTCCCTCCCTCCCTCCCTTTCTTCCTCCCTCCCTTCCTTCCTTCCTTCTTTTGGTTTCTTTTTATTTTTTTTTATTTTTGTCTTCCTTTCATTTAAATAAGGAAGCAAGCAAAATAATCTCTACCATGTATAAAGAATTCAAAATTCAGTAGAATTATCAGGAAAAGCATATTCCTTCATTTGAAGTCAGTTATAGACTATTACATCATTCTTAAGATCACTAACAGAGTAATTTTGTAAGGAAACTGAAAGAAAAAAAATCGGGACAAGAAAGATTATATATATGATTGGAGAGATTGCTCAAGACCGCTGGGGTTTCTTTCAGAAGATCTTGTTTCAATAGACAATGCCCACATAATGGGCATAATGCTCATAATTCCTGAAATTCAGTTCCAAGGTATGCAATATTATCTTCTGGTCTTCTCAGACAAAACGCCTATGAACAGCTATAATCATAAAAGAGTAACAAATATTTTTAAAGATTATGGTATATAATATGGAAATAGGATTTTATTTTGAAGCTGTAGAACTTTTAGAAATAAACATGAAATAATCGCATTGCATTTTAGTACGATCTTGACGTTGACAAAACATAAAGTACAAAAATTGTCAAGTAAAAGAATCAATTAATTTGATACTATATTTGAAAATATATATCATTAAATAGTATCATTAAAATCAGAAAGATAATATATGTCTTTCATAATATATCTCTAAAATTTATATCCACAAAAGGATAAAAAAGATTTATGAAGATGCAATTGAAGACAGCTTAATTGTATTAATCTGGATTTTCAGCGCTTATTGATATCCTGCCCTGACTTATTAATGTTTGTTTAATTCCATTATAACCAAACTTCTGGAACTCTGAAAAATTAGTGGTTTTTAAACATAAAAGCATTATATAATAATGTATAGATACTAGAATTACATACTAGAATTATCCTCCACACAACCTTTATAAAATCTGAGTAAGACAAAACTGTCTTATTTCAAATAAAGAACAAGAATGACTCCAAATAAAATAGGGTCCCAAAAAGCCAGTACATGCAGTAGAGACAAATCCTAGTGCCATTATCATTGGCTTCTCATTCTGCCCCAATTGTCAGCCACATTCAGAGGGTCCAGTTTGATCCTATGCTAGCTCAGTCCCAGTCCAGCTGGATTTGGGATGTATACCTTCCTAAGCCTGGATGGAGGGAGGAGGGCCTTGAACTTCCCACAGGGCAGGGTACCCTGCTCTCTCTTAGGACTGGAGGGGAAAAGGGGAGGGAAAGTGGGGGATCAGGAGGGAAGTGGGAGGAGAGGAGGGAGTGGAAAATTTTGATTGGTATTATTTATAAAGTAATAAAAAAATCTGCTGGAAGAAAAGAATAAGAATGTCAGAAACTTAACAGATAATACTAGGATACTTAAAAATTGCAACAATGAAGATATTCAGATACACAGAAAAAGTTAATCCCAAATCAGCCTCACACACATATGAAAAGAAATGAAAACAAACAGAAAAATAAACATATTTGAAAAAGGACAATAATACAAGCATATTAATATATTTAGATATATATTAGCAAAATGTGAGTACAATCTAAACTTTGAACATTTCTAGGTTACTTTTAAAAGAATAAATCTGAGACTCTACAAGGTAGAATAAGGATCTGAGATAACAGTTAAAGGCATAAATAATTTATTAAATAAAATCTTACCAGAAAATTTTGTGATAGCATTTCTATTGGTGCTGTGTTCCACACTTTCTTGGTTGTAAGAGTTGTTCATGCAAAGCATAATGCTTTTGTAATAATTTTGCCTTTGTAGATGAATTGGGAGTTTTGCCTTAAAACATTAATAAAATTGTTTTGAACTCTTAGCTATATTACATTATTTAGAAGCATGTTGTCATGTATATTTAGAATTCTAGTTGTACCTTGATCTCAAGTGTCCATAATTTTTTCTAGGTTTGGAAATTTTTCTGTTATAATTTTGTGTAAGAAAGCACATGAAGCTTCAGCACGAGACAAAGAATTGCAGGCAACTAAGCAATGCTGTGAACTAGAGAAATAGTCTTCTTCAGAGAAGATCACAACAAGTATTTAATACATGCCAAATGCTCACGCTGAAAACATGTTCATACAAATAATATTATACAGAGTGAGAAAGTTGTATTTAGTAAAATAAATATAAATATTTCAACAATTGAAAAAAGTGTCTATGAATTTGAGTAAGGAGGGTACATGAGAGGGCTTAGAGAGAGGAAGGGAAAGGTCTAAATTATATAATTATGTCATATTGTCAAAATTTATTAAAATGATTGCATATTTATATTTCACAAAAAATAATTCACAACAGTAATAATTATATCAGACTCTACCCATCACAGGAGAGCTGGCCTTGCCTCGTGAGTGTAGGAAAGCTGGCCCCACCACTTGCAGGAGAACTAGTGCCACCCTGCTCTGACCACTGCGTGGCTCTCCTTAGCTGATGACTTCTGGTGTAGTCTTTCTGCACAGAAAGACTCATCCTCTCTTGGAGGGTTGGCCACTGGAAACTTGACAATGGTGCAGTGAATATATGCACAACACAAAATGGACTTGTCTTTTTGTGTGTGGGGGGGATCACAAGAGAAAGGTTAAACATGGAAAGACTGGATGTGAGTGGGATAGTGTCATTTTATGTGTGCTTCCTAAATAATCATTAAAAATAATTAAAAAATAATTATATAAAAATAAAATGTGATGCCCCAACCTTATAAAAACAGTATTTATGAACATCAAAGGCATGTTAGTTCTTGACACAATAATAATGGGTGATTTCAACATTCAAAATTTTATGTGCATTGTCCACACAAAAATAAAGACATTTGGATTAAGGTGCAGTATAGGTTATTACTGTACCACAGTAACGATAATGGTATTGGTCCCTTAAGTTGCTACATTTTAATGTTTGTTTTTCAGTTGGAGAACTATTAAGAAAGGATTGGGAGGTCTGGACTTGGAGGAGGGGTACCACTGGAGGTAGGCTTTGAGATTTTAAAAGCCCATGGCATGCCAGTATTACTTGCTCTATTCCTCATCTGTGTAGATAAAATATAAGTTCTCAGCTACTTTCTCAGCACCATGCTTGCCAATTGCCATGCTTCCTTCCATGATAGTCATGGTCTCACCCTCTGATTACTATATGTAGCCCCCACTTAAAATGCTTTCTTTTATAGTTTTCTTTGGTCAGGATGTCTCTGCACAGCAACAGAAATGGAATTAAGACATGCCCCCTCCTATTTAAAGTTCCCTGAGTCTTGAATGGTGGGAGGTTGATATAGATGTCTCATCAATACTTGAGCACTCAGAGTTACTGGTAATTGGCATTAATAATTTGACATGTATGAAATTCTACATTAATGACCACCCACTAGAAAAAAAAGTTTTTCTAACCAAAGTTTAGTACAGCACAAATCTATGAATACAACATAAACAGAGCATAAAAATTTAACAAAACCACAGTAGATTGCCCTCTTGAAGCCTATTGACTCCATAGATATGTGTTTTTGCCAAGGTTTAGAGTCCTAAGAATGAAAATCCTCCTGTGGAGCAGATCTCATGTCCAATCAGAAAGACGTTGGTTATTCCCTGAGGTAGTTTGAATGATAATGCCACCAGATGCTCATACATATTGTTGAATAATCATTTTTCATACTGTGAAGATGTGTCTTTGACAAGGTAGCTTCTGATTGGTTTTAAAAAAAAGCTGAATGGACAATAGCTAGGCAGGAAGAGGTTAGATAGGACATATGGGGAGAGAGAAAGGAAGATGAGATAAATCTATGCACAGGAGAGATACTAGGGGAAATGGATAGGAAACAGGACAACGCAGGAAAAGAGGTAAAAGCTATGAGCCAGGTGGCAGCCTGTAGATTAATAGAAGTGGGTTAATTTAAGACTTAAGAGCTAGTTAGAAACAAACAAACAAAAGCTAAGGCTGAGCTTTCATAATTAATAATAAGTCTCTGTGACAAATTTTTGTGATCTGGTCACCCAAAGGAAAGTATGACTATACTTATATTTGAACACTTTGTCTCCAGGAAGTGGAACTGATGAAAAGAACGGAAAGGTGTAGCCTTTTTGGAGCAGATGTGTCACTGGCAGTGGTCTTATGATTTAAAAAGCCCACTCCAAACCCTATCTCGAAAAAAAAAAAAGAAAAAGAAAAGAAAAGCACACTGCCATCTCAGTCTCTGTCTCTCTCTCTGTCTCTGTCTGTCTGTCTGTCTGTCTGTCTCTCTCTCTCTCTCTCTCTCTCTCTCTCTCTCTCTCTCTCTCTGTGTGTTTATCAATATGTAAAGTTCTCAATTACAGCTCCAACACCATCCCTCTCTGCTCACCACCATGATGGTCATGGACTAACCCTCTGAAACAGTAATCAAGACCACAGTTAAATGCCTTTCTTTATAAGTTGCCTTGATCATTGTGTTTGTTCACCATAAAAGAACAGTAACTATGAAGCCTCCATAATTATCATGCATACTATACTAGTAGGAACATTTCTCCAGCCAGTTCAATATTGTAGCATGCAAGTTCTAGGACAACATAAAACCAGTGCTCTATTTTCAACATCAGCAGTATGCATAGTACTGTTTTCTGGTACAGTGTAAGTTAAAATGTAGAATGGATGGAAGCAGAAATAATTTAAGACCTGGTAAGAGGGGAGGAGAGTTCTGAAGTGCCAACATCTGGACATGATATGCTTACTGGACACATCATCTCATAGCAGCTGTATATACCTGCACAAGCCCTTCATAACATCAAATTAATGAATATATCATCATGAATGGGGGAAGGAATTCTGTGGGACTAAACATATCAGTGGAGCTATTTGCAATTGATGACTGTCATTATCAAGGGAGAGGGATTCTTTTTGACACATGGTCAGAGGTAGGTTGCTCATGCCTTAGTGGATGGTCAACCACTCATACATATATTGGCAGTAGTAACTGTATTCAGGGGATTCTTAAATAAAAGAAGGCTTGAAGTTGCCAGGTAGATGTATAGGAGACAGTAAGGGAATTTGTGAGGGGATAATAGTCAGTAGATACTAACAGTATACCTTGTATAAAAGTATGTGCCCCAGTTTGGCTTTTTTGTTGCTGTGATAAAACATTGAATAATAAGAACTTGGGTGAGGGAAAGGTTTATCTTAGCTTACAGATTATAGTCCATCATTAAGGGAAACCAAGGAAGGAACCCACAAGTAGAGTTTTGGGGCAGTGTTCTATCACTATAGAAGAAAACCAGACTGACAAAAATGGTGCCAGAAAACCTGGGTATTGCTGAGATATACTAGATCATATTGTTTCCTGGGAGGATTGTGAAAGAAAGTTGAAACTTTGAGCTGAAAAATCTTTGAATGTTTAGTGATTAATCCTTAATGGGTTGTTCTGTGGGAGTTTGCAAGATAGACATACTGGAAAAAATGTAGTTGATGAAGATCTGGCTTGTGAAGTTTCAGAGGAAAGCTGGATAGTTCTTCAAAGATTCTATCGGGGCTCTTTCTATGACATTGTAAATTATAAATCTATGGTTTCCTGTCAAATGACACTGGAGAATCAGCTGTGGTTAACAAGAGATGAGCACCCCTAAAGCAAGACCTTTGCCTTACTGGGTATATCAATGTTTGTTATTTGGGGCTTAAAAACTAACTGTGACTAATAAGAGATCAGCATCATTAATTCAAATCATCTGGGAAATATTTCTGCAGAGATAACACAGAGAGGCTGTGGTTTTGAGGGCCAAGGCTATACCACAGGGTCTCTGTCAAACATGGCAATGTTAAGTTAGCTTTGTGTGAATAATTGGAGGGGTTTAATGATTAATGAGCAAAGGTTTAGCACATTGTGGGTAGTGGCTCCTTGGCCAGATTTTCCATTGTTATGGAAGAAATCAAACTGATCAAACAATGAATAGCAACTGCAAAGCAGCTTTCTTCCATGGTTCTTGACTCTGCTCCTGCTTGAGTTCCTGTCCTGATTTCCCTCATTGATCAACTGGGATCAGACTGTATAACCCAAATAAATATTTTCCTCCTAAAGGTTCTTTTGGTTAGTGCTTCATCATAGAAATAGAAACAAAACTATGAAACTTTCAAAGAATGACATTATTATGAAAATAAAAGTACTATATCCTAAATAAAATTTCCTGAGAAATTTTTACAGACTACTCCATCCAACTGATAAAATCAAAGTAATTATGATGTTTTCTCTAAAAACAAGGTTATTCTAGGTCACAAAGCAAATCATAATAAATATAGAGAATTTAATTATTTTCTAATATTATATCAAGACATGAGGTGATAACATTAGAAATCAGTGTCAGCAACAATAGAGAAACAATACAAATAATTGAATACTGAACAGTTCAACACTGAATGAACAGTGGGTTGCTGAAGAATTCAAGGAAGAAATATAAACGTTCTTAGAATAAAACAAAAATGAAAGCCAATCAATAAGAACCTTTGGACTATAGCTAAGGCAAGTATAAGAAGAAAGTCTGTACTAATGAATGATTGTATCTAAAATTTCAGAAAAATAAAAAATAAATAACATGTTGATGAACCTCAAATTCTTAGACAAACAAGAACATGCCAAACCAAAAGGGAATACTTCAAAAGATTAAATAAAGAGAAGAGTAAAAATTAATTAAATGGAGACTAAATTTAAGAATAATACAACCAGTCAAAAACATATCTTTGAAACAAGGTTAGGAAATTGTTAACCCGATATTCCCACAGAAAGAGCTGTCATCAGCTAGTAAGAGCTCACTGACTCTGGACTGTTAGCAGGGCGGGAGTTGGGGGGGGAGGCGGTGGGAATCTGCACAGAACCAAACTAAATCAACTGACTGTGGGGGACAGTTCTGAGACTTGGGAGGTCTATGGGGCCACTGGCAGTGGGACCAGGATTTGTCCCTAGTGCTTGAATTGGCATCTTGAAGCACATTCTTTTTGCAGGGATACCTTACTCAGCCTAGATATAAAGGGTAGGACCTTGGCCCTGCCTTGAAGTGACATGTCAGACTTTGTTGTTTCCCCATGGGAGGCCTTACCTTTTCTGAGGAGTGGATGAGGGGAAGGGTGTGGTAGGAAGAGAGGAAGGAGTGGGAATGGGGATAGTTATGTAAAGTGAGAAAGGATAGTATTGAAAATTCTTACATCAAAAAATAATAATAAGAGAGACTTTTAGAAAATACTCAAATACAAATGAAATCATATATGAAAAAATGTGAAGTTACAATTGATTCAAGTATCTAGAGGATCACTAGGTGAAGTCATTCCTAAAACTGAAAATCTAAAGGAAACATATACAATCTTAGTGTACATGACTTATAAAAATTAAATAAAAAACATTAACATATCCTGAGCAAGTAAATAGATTCAAGCAATAATTAAAAGTCTCTGTTCAAATAAAAGCTCAGGACTTGGTGGATGAGCTGCTTAGTTCTACCAAACATTTATACAAGAGCTAAGATCAATATTTTAAAAGTGTTACATGGAAGAGAAAGAGAAAAACCTCAACAGAGTTCTATTTGCCAAGTAAATATTACCCTGTTTTCAAATCCAGATAAAGCTAGAGAAAAAAACATAGAAATGTTTATAATGATTATATTTAAAAAATATCAGTAAATTATATAAACAATTCATAAACATATGAAGACCATACACCGTAACCAAGTAGGTTACTTCCATGGGATATTAATTTAGTTTCAAGTATGGTCATTGATAAGTGTCATAAAGGCAGGAATTACATGGATGCTTCAATAGACATAGTAAAGGCCTTTGATAATATTCAGTGAATCTTCCTATGAAAATCCATGAAGTAACTAGTAATAGAAAGAGCATAACACAACCAAATGCATATACAAAAAAGATATATCAAACACAGACTAAATGTAAGAAAAACTTTGTGCAGTTATACTGAAATAAAAAGGAAAGCAAAACTGCCTTTCCTTAATATTATTAGTCAATATAGTGAAGTCTTAGCAAAAACAATAAGACAAGGGAATTGAATAATAGAGACATGGATAGGAAAGGAAGTAATGTAAGGACCTGTGTTTGCAGATGGCATGTTCTTACACTTTTAAGATAGACACTTGGGACTACAACAAATCAGATCTGAGAAATAATTTTAGCAAATTAGCCAAATACAACTTAAACATGCAGAAATCATAACAGACAGTTGGGGTGCCAGAGGCCCGTAGAATGTGCTGAAGAATCTGAGGCAAGCTGATCATGAAAAACAAGTTGGCTACATTTATACTAGTAATGAAATTTCCAAGGAAGAAATCAGAAACACCATTATAGCTTAACTATCAGTAAAATATCTAATAACAAGTTTAGGATTGGAGGCTCAAAATTTATCCAATAAAATTTTAAGACAGTAAAATATTAAAGAGGACTTAAGAATTTGGAATGACTTTCCATGATCTTAGATTAGCAAAATCAACAATATAAACATGTCTATATTAGACAAAGTGATCTATAGATTGAATTCAATCCCCATTGAGCTACAATTATATTTTTTACAAAATAAAAACAAAAATAATTAGAAAATTCATTTTGAAACACACTAGATAGATAGATAGATAGATAGATAGATAGATAGATAGATAGATAGATAGATGAATAAGTAAATAAGTAAATAAAATTCCTGAAATAGCTAAAGTAATCATAAGCAGAGAAAATATTGCTGGATTCATACCAATATCTGCTAGGAAACTATAGCACAGAGCCCTAGTAACAAACAGGATGCACTACTGACACAAAACAGACATGAAGCCCATTGGGATGTAATAGAGGTGCCAGAAATCAGTCTGAAATATATAGCTACTTATTTTTTTGCAAAGCTTTAATCTAAAACTTGAAATTATTCGATTGCTAGAGAAATAACACTTCAAAAACTAGCATTTGCAATGTTTTTTTTCGAAGACATGCATATTAAAACATCCCCTAAATTTGAGATAGGGATTACATGAAATGAAAAACCTTCAAAGAAAATGAAATAATCACCAAAGTGATGAAGCAGCTTAGAGAATGAGGAAAAAGTTTTTACAAACTATACACAGAAGATTAATAGCTACAGTATATAGAGTACCACTAATTAAAAATTCAAAATGGGAAAATCTCACAAATAGTCTAATGAATAAATGGGCTAATAGACAGTTCTGGAAAGATAAATATTGGTAATCAATATTTGACATTTTTATTCACCAGAAAAACACAAATTAAAACTGTTTTGAAGTTTCATCTCACTTAAGTCAGAAAGACTGTCATTTAAGACTCAAGCAATAATAAATACCAAAATGGTATAAGAGGCACATTTATTCTTTGCCTATAGGAGTGTAAACTGGTTTAAAGAAGCATACAAGTCACTGCAGAGGTTCCTAAAACACACAAGAAAACAAAAAATGAAAATATTAATATCAATACCTTTTGACCCAACTAGGCCACATAACTGTATAATTGTAATATTAAGAAAATATATCACAGGGATGTTGACATTTAAATATTTATTGATGTATGTTTACTAATTAATAAGTTTAAAGTTCATATGTAGCTCAATGGGACATTTTTTGTCTATTACTTGTAAAATTCTGGATTTAATCACTGGTACTAAAAGAATAAGGTGAGTATATAATCCACACTTTCTTGATCCATTCTTCCATTGAGGGGCACCTAGGTTGTTTCCAGGTTCTGGCTATTACAAACAATGCTGCTATGAACATAGTTGCACAAATGCTTTTGTAGTATGATTGGGCTTCTCTTGGGTATATTCCCAAGAGTGGTATTGCTGGATCCTGAGGTAGAATACTACTCAGCGGTAAAAAACAATGACATCTTGAATTTTGCATGCAAATGGATGGAAATAGAAAACGCTATCCTGAGTGAGGTAACCCAAACCTAGAAAGATGATTACGGTATGTACTCACTCATTAGTGGACCCTAGCTATAAAATAAAGGACACTAAGCACTTAGCTCACAAGCCCAGAGAAGCCTAATAGCAAGGTGAACCCAAAGAAAGCATATACAGATCCTCCTGGAAGTTGGAAGCAAACAAGATCATCAAGCAAAAGTTGGAAGCCAGGGGGCAGGGATAGAGGTGGGAGGTAGGGGAGCAG
>PVIU01017078.1:0-42953 GCA_004026605.1 Ondatra zibethicus
TTTGAGATACCATCTTACACCTGTCAGAATGGCTAAAATCAAAAACACCAAGGATAGCCTATGCTGGAGAGGATGTGGTGTAACGGGAACACTCATCCATTGCTGGTGGGAATGCAAACTTGTGCAACCACTTTGGAAATCAGTGTAGTGGTTTCTCAGGAAATTGGGAATCAACCTACCTCAGGATCCAGCAATACCACTCTTGGGAATATACCCAAGAGATGCCCAATCATACTACAAAAGCATTTGTGTAACTATGTTCATAGCAGCATTATTTGTAATAGCCAGAACCTGGAAACAACCGAGGTGCCCCTCAATGGAAGAATGGATAAAGAAAGTGTGGAATATATACACATTAGAGTACTACGCAGCAGTAAAAAACAATGACATCTTGAATTTTGCATGCAAATGGATGGAAATAGAAAAAGCTATCCTGAGTGAGGTAACCCAAACCCAAAAAGACGATTATGGTATGCATTCACTCATTAGTGGACCCTAGCCATAAAACAAAGGACACTATGCTTATAGCTCACAAGCCCTAAGAAGCCAAATAGCAAGGCGAACCCAAAGAAAATCATATATAGATCCTCTTGGAAATTGGAAGCAAACACGATTGTCAGGCAAAAGGTGGAAATACGAGGGTGGTGATAGAGGTGGGATGGGGGGTGGGGTGAGGTGAGAGGGGGAAGGACAAGGGAGAAGGGAAGGACTGGGAGAGGTTGGGGGCATAGGAGGGTGGAGATGGAGGAAAGGTGGATATTGGAGAAGGGAATAAGATATCTACATTATTGGAGTCCTTTTAGGACTGGCAAGATACTTGGCTCTAGAGGAGATCCCAGGTGTCCACAGGGATGTCCCCAGCTAGGTCCTTGGGCAGCAGAGGAGAGGGTGCCAGAACTATCATTGTCCCATAGTCACACTGATGAATATCTTGATCACATCCATAGAAATTTCGTCCGATGGATGGAGATAGAGACAGAGACCCACATTCATATCAGAGCAATGGACTGAGCTCCCAAGGTACAGTCGAAGAGCAGAAGGTGGGAGAAGATGAGCAAGGAAGTTAGGACCATGAGGGGCTGGAGCACCCACTGAGACAGTGTGCCTGATCTAATGGGAGCTCACCAAATCCAGCTGGACCGGGACTGAACAAGCATATGATCAAACTGGACTCTCTAAATGTGGCTGCCAATGAGAGCAGAATGAGAAGCCATCAACAATGACACTAAGACCTGTCTCCTCTGCATGTATTATCTTTTTGGGAACCTAGTCGATTTGGATGCACACCTTCCTAGGACGGGATGGAGGGGGGAGGGCCTTGGACTTCCCACAGGGCTGGGCACCATGCCCTCTTTTAAGGAAGCAGCGGGAGGGTGGAAGCGGGAGGGGACTGGGAGAAGGGGAGGAAATGTAAATTCTTTTTTTTTTTGAATGGAAAAAAATAAAAGAATATGGGAAAAAAAGAAGCAGACGAAGAAGCAAGCATTTCACAGCATTAGCCACATAGTTACATGCATTATATACAACATTCTTCCAAAACATTTGTGTATTAGATTTGAGTCTTTGTCACTAGTATGCTCTAAAAGAAGGTCATGCTCCAAATCTAGAAGAGACATTTGTAACCAAAGATAAAACAAAACAAAACAAAAATAACAAGAACACTGGCATATTCCCTGTATCTCTACTTTCTCTAGGACTTTTATCATACAGGGATGTGGGATCTTGCATTTAATAAGCTGATCATGTACCTTCTGTACTAGAGTCTATTTATATCTTGGATTACATTTATTTATACGTGTGATGAACCATCTCTGTATCTCTGGGATTAAAACAACTTGGTCATGGGGGATAATCTTTTTCATTTCAAATAAAACTACTTGAAATTCAAATGCCTGAACTCAGCTTTCAAGTTTTTAATTGAGAATTTCTGTATCTGTGTCCATCAGAGATAGTGAACTGCAATTTTTGCTTTAGTTGGGTGTTAGTATGCTTTCATAAGAGTGAAGCAAAGTACCAGGGTACAAAATTATCACACAAAACTTAGCAGCTTTCCTACATGCAAATAACACAGTAATAAAACAATCAAGGATACAATGCCATTTATAATTGACTCAAATAAAAATTTACTGCAGTAAATCTAACTGAGAAAGTATAAGAATAATAAATTTTAAGACAATGAAAAAGGAAATTGAAGAAAATACAAGAAGATCAATTCTCTTTGGATATATACCTTGCTCAGCCTAGATGTAGTAAAGAGTGCCCTGACCTTCCACAAAGCAAATTGCCTTACCCTTTCTTAGAATTAGAGTGGGGTGGAGTGGAAGGGTGTGTGGAGGGAATGGGAGGAGGGGAGAGAGTGGGAACTTGGATTGGCATTTTTTTAAAAAAAAATCTAAGAGAAAAAAAGAAAAAAGAAAAGACATCCATGCTCACAGACTGGCAGGATCAGTATTGTTAAATTGGCCATCCTACCAAAGCAATCTACAGAGTCAACATATCCCCATCAAAATTCCAACATGATTCTTCTCAGAAATTTAAAAGACATCTGTAATTTTTATATGGAAACACAAACAAGCAAGGATATCTAAAACAATCTTGAACAATAGAAGAATTATTGGTGGCACCACCATCCCAAATTTCAAATTATACTACAGAGCTGTAGTAATAAAAAAAGCATGGTATTTACATAGAAACAGACACTTTGATCAATGGAATAGAATTGAGAACTCACATATAAACTTCTACAGTCACTTGATATTTGACAATATATTCAAGAGCACACACTGGAGGAAAGAGTCTCTTCAAAAAAATTGTGTCAGTAAAATTTGATCTTACCTGGATAAGAATGAGACTAGATTCTTTTCTCTTACCTTGAACAAAACTCAAATCCAAATGTATCAAAGATCTTAAGAACAACTAATATCCTGTATCTAGTAGGCAAAACAGTAGTGAGTATATTTAGAATCCTTTGCCCAGAAAAGGACTTTCTGCACAGGATCTTACTATCTCAGGCATTAAGGCCAATAATTACTATATGGGACCTCATAAAACTGAAAACTTCTCTTCAGGAAAGTACATCATTATTCAAGGGGAAAAACAGCCAATGGAAAAATAATTGCCCACTATACATCTGACAGAAAGTAATACCAATAATATACAAAGAACTAAAATTGACATAAGCATCAAGGAAACAAAGAAACCAACTAAAAAAAATGGAGCATGAAATTTAATAAAGAGTTTTCAGAAGATGAAAGACAAATAGCTGAGAAACATTTAACAAGATGTTTGACATCCTTAACAGTCATGAAAATACAATTTAAGACTACTTTGGAACATCATCTTATTCTTATTGAATAACAATCATTAATAAAGTGAATGATGGAACTGCTGGTGTAGGTTGGGAAAGAGGAACACATATTTACTACTGGTGAAAGTGCAAAGTGGTTCAACCTCTATCAGTGTGGAGGTTCCTCAAAAACTTAAAACACTCTTGCACATTGTGATGACCACTCTTGGTTGTCAACGTAACTACTGTTTGGTACCTAATAAGAAACTGAGGACAAATGCCCATCAACATATATCAAATCTGGCAACCAGACTCTCGCAGCATTAAAACTACCTGTTAAGAGTCCTGGCACTTCTCATCTCTACCTCCTATCCTAAACCTCTCCTCCCCCTTAACTTCCCTTTCCTTCCCCAGCTTCTCTGTTTTCTATACATCCCCACCATTTTAGCCACATGATCTCTTGGTTCTCTTGGCTTTACTCTTGGTTCTTCATTTGGTGCTCTGCTTTATTCTGGTCCCCCCCCCCTTCTTCTTTCCTCTTTTATTCTACTTGCTCTTTCTCCTCTCATAGCTTGGTCTACTCTGCTGTCCATGTTTAGTCTGGACCCTTTCAGATGCCTTTTGCGCTTTTCTCCCTTATATCTGCAATAAAATCCTCCTAAACCAAACCTAGGAACATTCATGTTCTCATTTTCATTTAGTCACTTCTTGAGTCAACTAAAACCCAAACAGCTGGGCTACCTGTGAGAGATTTTTGTTAATTTAATCATTTAAGTTTGGAAGATCAACTTACATCTGAGACAGATATTCTAGCGGTATCTCACATAAACAAACAAACAAACAAATAAAAAACCATGAGAATAGGAAAGTTTCTGCTTGCTTGCCCTCTCTCTAGTCAGCAAGTTTATCTTTCTGTTTTGGGGGATCCCAATACAGACTAAAGTATCAGCTGTGACATCCACCCTTGTGGACTGAACAACTACTAAATTTTTGGCCTTTCCATCAGGATATAGCCATTGTTGAACTGTTTGTAAGCCACTCTAATAAATACTTTATATATGATATATATTTATGTATAATGTAATTTATATATATAGAATCATCCTATTTATTCTGTTCCTCTAGAGAACTTTGACTAATATAGAAATACACCCAAACTATATCTTATTATATGATTCCTTATCTTCCATGTTCATTTCTACTCTATTCACAATAGCCAGGAAATAGAAATAATATAGATGTCCATAAAATGAAGAATGCATAATAAAAATGTGATATATTTATGTAATGAGAGATATGAAATTATGATTTTTTTCAGGTAAATGCAATGAGCTGGAGACAATTTTTCTGAGTGAGATAATCCTAAATCAGAAAGTTAAAGATTGTGTTTTTTCTCGTTTGCAGTTGTTACCTTTGAATCTCCAGATATGTTTGTTTTTATGGATACTCACAGAGCTTAGATAATTAATAAGTGGCTATGAGGTCAGTTTGTTCAAAGAAGGGGAGATAGAAAGCAGTGGTATGAAATTTTAAGAGTGATTACTGGTATAGGGAGGATTAAATTGAGCTGGAGGATGGGAGATCAGGGTAGAGGTGTGAAACGGAGAAATTAATAACTCTAAATTCCTTTTTAAAAAGTAATTTCATATGGAAACCTACCTACTACTGTAAAAGGCTTCTAACATAGATTGATACACAGTTATTTAGTCATAGTTTAATAGATTATAGATTGATATAAGGTAGATGGCTAGATAATACTTATATTAAAAGGATTTTGTTGTTTTTTAGTTTTACCTTTTGGTTGTTTGAGACAGGGTTTCTCCATGTAGCCCTGGTTATCTTGGAACTCACTCTGTAGACCTCTAATTCAGAGATCCGTCTTCCTCTGCTTTCAAGTGGTGGAATTTAAGTCATGAGTCACTATCACATGGCATTAAAAGGGCTTTTTATTAAGTTAAAATGTAGTTATCCTATAAATGGACAACAATGATCCTACTAGACACAACAGGCTAACATATATACAGTCCAGTGTGAGAAAGACATAATTGTGCATTCATATTTATTGCTGTTATTTTTACAATGATAGAAAAATGAAATAAATGTTTATGTCTATCAGTTGGTAAATAAATAATGAAAATGAGAAAAATATTCACAATAGAATTTCACTCAGCCACAAAGAAAAATGAAATTTGTTATAGAATAGTTGGAACTACAAAATACTATATAACAAAGGTAACCCAGGTTCAGAAACAAATACCTGTCCCTTCTCATAACAGGATTCTAGGTTCTAATATGTGTTTTAACAAAAGACCTGAACCACAGAAGTAAAACTTTGCTTTACCAGGACAGCAAATGCTGGTTACCCAGGGGTGAGAAATCAGATGATTAAGAAGAAGCCAGTGCTGGTGTAGTGGTGCATGGCTCGCTTGGCCTTTTTTCTTATACACAGCTCAGGATTGCCTACCAAGGGTTGGAAATGCCCACAAGCTCCCCAAGCTTCCCTATAGGCCAATCTGATTGAGGTATATTCTCTGTAGAAATTCCTTTGTATAATGTATAAGTTTGTATAATGTTAAGAAAAATAAGAAAAGCAAAAATGAACTGTCACACCTTCTAAATAATATTCATCAGGAAAGAATTATGCCTGGAAGTATAACTCACTATCCATGTCTTATAAGGCAATAACCCACAAGGAGAGTATACTATTGCCAATTTTCTAAATCAGTATAATTTCTAACAGCATTCCAAATACTTATCCCTATATCAAAAGATAACTATAATTTTCATCACACATCAAAGAGTCTCTTTCTGATTTGCAATATGCAGAGACTATTAAAGAAATCCATAACTGGCCAAAATTCAAACTAACTGACCATGGGTTTCCCGTCTTTCATTGATACATCTACAAGACATCCACTACACCTAAGGCTCAAGGGACACCATGGAAGATGTAGCCAAAACATTGTAATGCCAGAGGAATAAGTCATCTACTCTGAGATAGTATATTCTTTAAATGAAATCTCAAAAATATGCTCATCTAAACAAGGTCTTCACAACAACATCACCAATTGACATGCCAATGTACATGCAGAATATTTCACCAAGCCCTATCCCTAAATGAAGAGCTAATTTATGCTGAGGCAGGAAGAATCAGTTTTCTCAAGAATATACATAATGTGTATATTATGTATTATGAAATATTGATACAATGGTATAGGTGTATGGGTGTGTTGGTTAGCTTTTTCTCAACTTGACACAAATGTTACCTGAGAAGGCAGATACTAAATTGAGGGATTGGATCCATCAGACTGAACTTTAGACATGTCTATGGGGTACAATCTTAACTAATGATCAATACGGTAGGGTGGGCTTAGACAGCTATGGGTGGTGCTATCCTGGGAAGGTAGTACTGCATTGTATATGGAAGAAGGCTGGGCATGGCATGAGGTGAGGACAGTAAGCAGCATCACTCCATGGTTCTGACTTAGTCTCCAGATTCCTGCCTTGAATTCCTTCTGTAACTTCCTTCAGTTACAGATTGTTACTTGTAAGTGAAAGACAAAACAAGCCCTTCCCTCTCCAAGTTGCTTTATCATAGCAACCAAAAGAAATCCAGCACGGGAAGTGTTACCAAGAGTGGGGTTTCTGTGCTGGCCCTAACCATGTTGTTTTGTTTTTATTAAGAACCTGTGGAAGTGAAAACATGGGTTTTATGGGGAAATCAATGGTTGAAGAATCAGCTGTGATTAATAAGAGACCAGAATCACTGAGGCAAATTTTCTGGGACGCAGTTTACTCAAAGAAGCTACGGTCCAGAGGAGCCGAGTGTGCATGTCAAGCTGGAGGCTGAATTTCATAATAACTTGTGACAGTCTCCCGCATGGTGCTTGTTTAGACATCATGGATGCTGCAAAATAGAAGGGGTCATAAAGAGCGGTTGAAGCTTGGCCCTGCACAAGGATAGAAGATGCCATTTTTGAGGTTTGAGCTTCAGTTACAGTGGAAACCCTAGGATTGAAACTATCCTGGAGTAAATCTCAGGTTTTGCACCATGTGATCATAGTCCCTGAAGAGGCAGGAGAAACTGTTGGTGAAAGTGCAGCCTGAAAGGACACTCAGCATTTCGGAGGTATCAGGACTGTGGGAGGAAGACCTTGAGCTGTTGAGGGTAAAAATAGAAAACAAAAGATTATGTTTTAATAGTGATGTATTTGAATATCAAGTTGACAAGAGGTCAATTGTGTTGGTTAGTTTTACACAAACTAAAATCAGCTGAGAAGAGAGAACCTCAGTTGAGTAATTTTCTTCATCATATTGGACTTTGGGTATACCTGTGGGGTATTTTCTTGACTAATGCTTGGTGTAAGAGAGTGCAGCCCAATGTGGGCTGTGCCACCATTGGGAAGGTGGTTCTAGATTGTATGTAAAAGCAAGCATTAAAGAGGCATTAAAATCAAGTCAGTAAGCAGTTTTACTCTGTGTTTCATGCCTCTGATCCTCCTTGAGTTTCTGCCATGACATCTGTCAATGGTGTACCATGATCATCATACATAGTTCAAATAAACTCTTTTCTTCCCAATATGGATACTGTTAGGGTTTTATCACAGTAACATCAAGTCAAACTAAGACAATATATGTATCAATAATT
Source organism: Ondatra zibethicus (assembly GCA_004026605.1). Lineage (NCBI taxonomy): Eukaryota > Metazoa > Chordata > Mammalia > Rodentia > Cricetidae > Ondatra > Ondatra zibethicus. Next base: position 7,935 of record PVIU01017078.1, read on the forward strand.
AAAGGAGAGGTTATGAATTTGAGAAGGCATGGGGAGAACAGGAGAGGACTTGAAGCAAGGACAGGAGGATGGAAATGTTGTAAAGATGACCTTAGTGGATAAAAATTTCAAAATAAAGATTAAATGAAATTTAATTTTTAAAAAAGATGAAAAATTAGTTACATTTTGGTGAAATACAGATAATTGTTATAACATACTTTCAAGCCTTATCCACACCAAAAGACCTGAAAACTCCAGAAGACATGCAAAAATTTATAAATACATGACCTACCAAAATTAAACCAAGAGCCTATGGTCCTTTAAAGAGATTTAAAAACATATATGATTAAAACAGTAATAAAAAAAAACCCTCCTAACCTAAAGGACTTGTTGGATCCCCTGCAGAATCCTATCAAATATTTTAAAAAATGTTTGACTATATCATAAAATAGAAAGTGAAGGGAGCCACCAAATTTATTCTAAAATGTCAGTTATACTTTGATAGCAAAACTGGATAGATTCATAACAAAGAAAGAAACTATAGACTAATTTCCTCAAATTACAGGAACAGAAATTATGGTTAAAATTCTTACATATTGAATCCAAAACACACCGAAATATTGCACCATGGAAAAACTAGTTTCAAAGAAGGTAAAAATGGGTTCAACACACACAAATCAATAAATTTAATCAACACATAAATAAATGTAAGCACAGAAACCCCATGATCATCTCAATCAATGCATAAATGCTGTTCAGCAAAGTTCAAAATCCTCTTACAACAAGAGTCCTAAGGAAAGTAGGAATAGAAAGAACATATTTCCATACAATATACGAAAAGCACACAGCCAACGTTATTCTAACTGGAGCAAACAGGACTTGTCCTCTAACATCAGGAATGAGGCAAGGTTGTCTATTTTTAAACTTTTATTCAATACAATGTTTGATGTCTAAGTTATAGCAGTAAAAGAAGTAAACAATAACAATAATAATAAGGATAATAAGGATAAAAGTGGGAAAGGAAGAGGTCAAATTATGTCTATTCACATACTTAGAAGCTTGTCGTGACCACCTCGACCAGCAAGGAAGATGCAACACCGAACTCTTCTTTCTGCAGTTTATTCAGGAACCTTGAACAATCTTCTGACTCTCTCTCTGACTCTCTCACTCTCTTACTCTCTCACTCCCTCTCACTCACTCCCTCTCTCTCTCTCTCTCACTCACTCACTCTCCCTCTCACTCTCACACACTCTCTCTCTCTCACTCACTCCCCCCCTCTCTCTCTCTCACTCACTCACTCACTCACTCATTCACTAACTCTCTCTCACTCTCTCTCCAGAGGAAGCCCGCCCGCTGCTTAAGTAGCCTCTGGGTAGCCAACCTCGGCGCACCACATGGGCACTACAGATAGGTCCAGGTACACGGAAGCAAGCCATATCCTTGGCCTTGGCCAAATATGGAGTTGTTTATCCCAGAGAGCACTCGCCATTGGGAAAGTGGAGGGCGCAAGCCAGAGCCATCTTTAAGGCGCGGCTGCACGCAGCTCTCTACAGAAGCTGGTGAGGATTCCTGTGGAGGTTTGAATGAGAATGCCTCCATAGGCTCATCTATATAAACAGTTGGTCCATAGTTCATGGAACTGTTTGGGAAGGACTAGGAGTTGTAACCCTTGAAAAGGGTAGGTTCAACATTTCATAAAAAGCCCATGCTATTCCCAGGTAGGGCATTCCCTCTTTCAGTCTCCATCACCCTCTCTTTCCCTTCCTTACCCCAGCTGCCTACTTGTGGATAGGGTTGTAAACTCTCATCTACTGTTCTAGCACCATCCCTGCCTGCCAGGTTCCATACCTCCTACAAAGATGGCTATGAACTCTAACCCTCTGAAGCCATAAATTCCAAATTAATGCTTTCCTTTATATGTTGCCTTGGTCAAGATGTCTATTCATGTCAGTAGAAAAGTAACTAAGACAATACCACTGGAGAATTTTAATATATTATAACTAATTTAGCAAAATAACAGGATACAGAATCAACATATAAATTATTATGTTGCTATGTACTAGCAAAAATCTAAACAAATCAAGAAAAATGTCCAATTTACAACAGTTTCAAAAAAGGAAACTGTCACAATAAACCAAAACAAAAAATGAAAACTTTAAGACTTGCCTGAAAGAAACTGAAGATGCGGAAAGATGGTAATTCCTTTGATGTTGTGACTTAGTGTTGTGATTATGTTGAAGTAATATGTAAGCATAAAGTGTTCTAAAATGATATCAAAACCCTAACAGAAAAGTCAATGCTAGAAGTGTCAAAATACCTGATCACAAAGTATATTATAAAGGTTTAGCAACAAAATGAACAAGGTACTGGTAACAAAAGTAAGTGAATAAATAGAAATGAAGGAAGGAAGGAAGGAAAGAAAGAAGGTGCTGTGGGACAATTCTGTATTCTGTCAATTATGTTTTAAATAAATGCTGATTGGCCAGTAGCCAGCCAGGAGGTATAGGCAGGACAACCAGACAGGAAGTAGAGGCAGGTCAATGAGAACAGGAGAATTCTGGGAAACAGGAAGCTCCCTCTGCAGTCCTGCTCAGACACAGAAGAAGGAAGATGTGACCTCCCATGCTGAAAAAGGTACCAAGCCATGTGGCTAACATAGATAAGAATAATGAGTTACTATAAGTCATAAGAGCTAATACGAAGCCTGAGCTAATGGGCCATTCAGTTTATAATTTATGGAGATCTCTGTGTGATTTTCTTCAGGGCCTAATGACTGTGGGAACTGGGCAGGACAGAAACACAGACATCAAACAGGCCCTCATGTTAGGAATGGCACCCATGTGGACAACTGCATCCACTTAAAGCCTGAGAGATCTCAGGAAATAAGTCTAGACAGAAAAGAATAGAGTAAAGCATGGCTTCTTGGTAGACAACAAACAGGCTCTCATGTTACAGGAAGGAAGGAAGGAAGAAAGGAAGAAAAAGAAAAAACATTTACATAAATGGAGTAGCATAAAGGACTTATAATAAACCCATATACTATAGAACATTCATTCTCACCCTGTGGGTCGTGACCCCTATGGGGGGATGAAAAGACCCTTTCTTAGGAGTCACTTAAGACTATCAGAAAACACAGATATTTATATTATAATTAATAACAATGGCAAAATTACAATTACAAAGTAGTAATGAAAATAATTTTATGACTGGGGAGTCACAATAACATGAGGAACTGCATTAAAGGATTGCAACATTAAAAGGGTTGAGAAACACTGCCTTAGAACATAATTTATGACAAACTTGAATACAGTAAACAGATACAAATATTGAACATAATTCAAGGTTAAATGAGGATGGAATTTAGAAACATTAAGCAAACCCACTTCCTAACAATGATCCCTAACTACTCCATACAGCATAAACCTAGCCATGCCACATAGACTATCCAATGGCTTAGCCTGAGGCAGCCTTAAATCTTTTATTTAACACAGTTATCAATGGAGAAAGTCCATGTGTCCAGGTCTTGTTGCAAAAACAAAAGCTATGGTAGTCTGAGACATTGCATCTGCCCCCAGTACACCAATCCTAGGGCAAAGTCCTCAAAAAAAACAATCATAAACTTTCTTGGGAGGTACACCTTGAGACAGGGTTCCACTGAGTCATTCTGTAACTTGCTACGTAGACCAGTCTTTCTCCAAAGTTACAGAGATCATTTTGCCTTTGCCTTCCAAGTGCTAACATTAAAGATACACACACACCACTACGCGCAGAGGCAATCATAAACTTCATTGAAGATTTCAAAGCATTTACAGAAGAAGGCACAAACAAACAGTTTAATTAACTTAAAGAGAACAGCAATGAATGCCTGATGATGCATAAGAAAACATAAATGATGGCAGGATGCAAAACAACTAAAAGGGCATTCTGCTGTGACGATCAGAAGGCAGATATTCTGTTTCCCTTTTTTTGTTTGATTGCTTATTTTCTTGCCTGTAAAGTAAGCATGATTTTGGAAGCACATTTTGGAGGAAAGAAACAAATGTAGGTCTGTATTCTGGCACATACATTTTAAAAAAAGATCTAGCTCTCCCCTAGACACCATAATGTATTCACCAAAAGGTTCAATGCCTATACTATACTCATGCACACACTGACTGCTCAGAACATTTTAAAAAGAGTACGTAAATTTGGGAGGGACAAGTGGTGTTGAGTGTGTATAGCAGGAGTTGAAGTACAGGAAGTGGAGGATATATTTGACCAAAACACATTATATGCATGTCTGAAATTCTCAAACAATGAATATTAATATATTATTTGTGGTACCAAAAAAACATGTGGGAATATTTTTTTACCCACCAGCCAGTTCCCAAATAACCACTCAAAGACTTGTTTTTAATTATAAATGCTCGACCGATAGCTTGGACATGTTATTAACTAGCTCTTACAACTTAACCCATTTTTTTAATCTACCCTCTGCTATGTGGTATGCCTTCTTTCAGCACGGCATATTCATCTCCTGCTTCATCTGTGTCTTTCTCACGACTCCTTAGGCTCTTCACTTCTTCCCAGCTTGGCTTTCTAGTCCAGTCTCTTCCTGCCCAGGTATAGGCCAGTCAGCTCTTTATTAACCAATAAGAGTAATACATTTTACAGGGTACAAAGATCATTCCACAGCAAATACTTATCCTTGAAATGTTAACATTTGGCTTCCATCATACAGTACCAATACATAGACACTTACATCCTCAGAACAAATCTATTATTCTATTGGATTCTATCTGAGAAAACAGCTTTGAGTGCCACAATAAGTAACTGAGTTCAGCAGCAGTGATTTTTTTCAACGTACTCCTCTTCTACCTTACTGAGAATTAAAATAATACTGTATCATCAAAATGTTTACTTTCTTGGACAATGTATCTGCTCTAAACTATCAAATAACAAATTAACTTAAAAGTTCTCAATTGCCCTGTTGTATTTTACAACTAAATTTATTTTTATCTGATTTTGTGCCATAAAATTTTCATATATTCAAAATTAATTTTATAAAGGAAAAGGTAACTGCTAGCAGGCATTTGAATACTATAGCATCTGTTATTGTTACACTCTGCAACACAAATTTCATAAAGCTTCACTGGATTTTATGCAACATTCTTCACTAATTATTGAAGAGTGATAGCTGTGCTAATTGCCATTTCACTAGATAGAACTATAAAAAGCTACAGTTTTCCTTCATTGGAACACTTTCACTTGGTAACTAATTTATAATTGTGTTTATATATCTTTTTTTTTGATGCTTTACTTCTCTATGCCCTACTTTTCCATGTTCTTCTACTGTTGGTTGAAGAAAGAAGGCACTCCAAGATGAAATTTTAAGGTCCATGTTGAAGCAGGAAAGTCTAGCCTTTTCTGATGGACTGTGTTTGTGTATCTTGTATCTAAATTTATATGAAGGGAATAAATATTCTTTCAATCACAAATTTGAAGACTATGCTTGTGCATATGAATTGATATATATTTTTATATGTACAGGCATGCATGCAAATAATCATTGACAACTTTTAAAACAAATCTTTTCTTGATAATAACAGGGAAAAATTTTATGTCTTTGATGAATATTTTTAATTTAATTATTTCTTTTAGTATTTGAGATCGTAATCTAATTAAATTATTCCTCCCTTCCCTTTTCTCCCTCCAGATCCTCCAATATATCCTTCCTTGCTCTCTTGCAAATTCTTGGTAGTTCTCATTAGTTGTTGCAAATTCTTAAATACATAAAGGAACCTCTCATTTCATATGTTACTTTGTTGCAAGGAGGAGGGCCCACTTGTTCAATCTGGTTGCCTGGCTAGCTTAGCCCCAAAATAACCACAAAAAAACCCTGAATTAATTAAATCACTGCTAGGCCCATTAGCTCTAACTTCTTATTGGCTAACTCTGACATATTAGTTTAACCCATTTCTATTAATCTGTATATCACCACGAGGTGGTGGCCTACCAGCAAAGTCTATCTCCGGCGGCAGGTCCATGGTGTCTTTCTGACTCTTTCTTCCTCCCAGAATTCAGTTCCATCTTCCCCACCTATCTAAATTCTGCCCTATCAGGCCAAGGCAGTTTCTTTATTCATTAACCAATGAAAGCAACACATGGACAGAAGGACCTCCTACACCATTACTGGCATGTATATGTTTTTAGAGCTGGCAATTTGGATATTGAATAGGTTAATTGTGTGCTCTTCCCTAGGGAATATTATTTCTCTCATTCTATTTTTAATCTCTCCCTTAACTACTCTTCAGTAGTCCTACTTCCAAGGTAAAACAGTTATTTAACATATTAAGAACTTGGTGCTATATTGAATGTTATTTTAGAGATAAACCTTATATAACTATTTTTAATTCATATAAGTACCATATCTGGAAGGTGAAATCATTTTCATTTTATGGATAAAAAAATCACATCCCAGAGAAATCCAATAATTTGTACAATGATGTTTCCTCATTCTGTATCTGAGGGCACTGTGTATTGTCACCCAGGATGTATATTGTACGACTCCACGGAATGTTATTTAATTGGCTTATTACATAACTGGTGCTCATTAGTGTGGTGTTATCCAGTGCTACAATTCCATATCTTTCTTGAAGGTCTATTCATTTTATGTTACTATGTTTCTATACTCTTAAATTATTTGTATGAAAGTATCAAGTGTAATAGGAGTTGGGAAAAGAAAATTATGAGAGTTGACTTTTGTATTGCTCTTCGTGGTAAAAACAACCATTGTTTCTATGTGATTGTTTTACATGAGATAATCCTTACAGCATCCCTACTTAACATCCATTTGTTTTGCTTTAGCTATGCCAAAAAAACCATATGCTGTTCTAATCCTCAAACTTATGTGTTAATGGTATTGGAAACTGGATATGAAAGTGCTGTGCTGCAGGAAAGGAAATCAAATTTAGATTAAGTTATGAGAGTGAGGCCCCATAATGGCATTAGTGGCTAATAAAGAAGGAAGACCATATCTGGCTTGTCTCATCATATGATGTCTTCCATCATGACATAATGCTGCTAGAAGTATTAATAGATGCAAAGAAAATAGAAACTCCATGTTCTTGAACTTACAGACTTTAGAAGTGTAAACCAAATGAATTCCTATCTTTTATGTTTCCTGATCTCATTCATTCTTATAACAATGCAAAATAAACAGGTATCTTTGCATATAATAATTTAAGATAGTTTGTGTTTCACCTAAGTTTAAACTTAATGATCGTCACAGACTGCATTTATTATAGATACATAAAATATATATGTATGTGCATATATACATATGCATATAATATATATGATGCACTTCTCTGTTACCTATGTAGGGAGGTATGAACGATCTTTTCATGCTCATAATAAATCATAGACAAATATGCAAAATGAAACTCATTTGAAAAGAAAATGTGTTTCTTAGCAGTTTAACCTACTTATATGCTTCTCAATTTATTAAAAATTAGATATCTATAATTAAATTCATGCATAGTGTGTTTTCCAAAGGAGAGACATTTGTGCAGTGAACATCTGCAGTGACATGGTTAAATGAACAAAGACAATTTGAAGGCATTTGTTGTCCTAATTCCTAGCAAGTTGACAGACAATGCCCCAAACTAAAGATCCAGAATGAACTAATAAGCTAATTAGAGCACAACAAGTCTTTGCCAAATAACTTCATATAGAGAACTGTAAGTATGTTTAAACAACACTCATGAGTATTCCTCAGTAAATGTGCAAAATCACTGTGTGAAATAGTGTTAAGTATTGGCAAGTCTTTGGAGTATTTTTCTCTCATTAGTACTTAGGACTCTGAGGTTTGGAATGAAGGGAGGTGGAATTTTTCCTGGAAGTATATGAGCCACCACGAAACTCCTTGCTAAGTTTCTGCTCAGAATCGTTCATCTACAACTATATTGTTTAGATCTTCATCTGCAGCCCTTACTCAAGACAAGTTTCCAGGGCTCTATGTCATCAACAGTTTCATTTGGCCATCATCCTATGAAGTTTCTTGAAGTTCTCTTTACTGGAAAATCCCTTTCTGTAAGCTAAAGATAGTAGAACAAGTTTATCAGGTCAATCTAACAACTTCTGTAGAGACACTAAAATTTGCTAATTAGCAAACTCATTAGGATATGCTAATGGAGCTTGTGAATCTTAAAGTTGTCAATGAGAAACAGAAAACTAACCTCATAAATAAGTATTAGTAATTAAGAATGAAGAAAAATTTAGCAACATATTCTATTTGAGATTAAGTGCTTACAGAGTTTCTTTGATCAAATTTAATCATATAATTTATTGAATTTATATAAGCATAATAGTCAGTATATGAAAATTAAAGATAACATCTTTGTACAGATAAATTTAGAATCATAGTAGAACATGCTAAACATCTTAACATCCCTAATGCTCTGTAGATAAATAAAAATTTCCAAACTCTCAGAAAAATATCCCTCTGCTTTGCCTCTTCCTTTGTTTTAGTTTCAAGTTTAATTTACAAATCATTGGGAAATAAAAACTTCTGTAATATAATCATATAAAACATGATTTATATATTTCTTATGTATTTTACTATTCACAGCTGAGAATGGTAAAAACAAGATCGTATTTGCAGTTATTGCTAGTGTTAGGAAGCAATGCTGAATTTTTTCCTGGATATTTATTCTTGCTTATTTTAGAGAACACTAAAGTAAAAGTGTAGATTTTTAATGTCAAAACATAAAAATATCTAAATCTGTAACAAGACATGGAAATTTTCTCTCTTTAATTTTGTTGTTTGAAAATTTCATAATGTATACAATATATTTTCATCATATCTACCCTTACTCCACCCCTCTTCTTTCCAGCTCTCATAATGCATTTCCTTGCCTGGCCTGTGGAAAACCTTAAAGATATACAAATCTTTAAGTTCAAGAAGCAACTATCAGAGCTATGTTTATTTCAACTTACTAGTATTTAACTCAATCTGTCTTTCCAATATTTCTAAAAATAATTTTGATTTCATTGATTCTCAATTTTAAATATTATTAAAATTACAAAATATTCAATATTACCTGTTTAAATTGAAAATAGGTTCTTTTTATAGACAATATATTCTGGTTAAGGGTTCTCCCTCTTCTGCCTACTCTCAATTGTTCCCCAGAAATCCTCTCATCTGGATTTATACCCTCTGTCTCTCATTAGAAAACTTAGAAGCATGTAATGAATAAAAAATATAATGTAATAAGATAAAAAAATTGAAATATGAAAAAACAAACAAGCAAAGGAGTCAAAGAAAAAAACAAAAGAAACATATATAGACTCAGAGACACACGTGTTCATCACAGGAATCTCATAAAACCCAAAAGTGGAAGCCATACTATATACACAAAGAACCTATAAGGTAAACAAAACAAAACAGAGTCAGGGGAGAGAGAAGCTAGGAATGGTGTGGGCTTTTGAAACCTCAAATCCTGCCCTCAGTAACACACATTTTTCAACAATGCCATGACTCCTAACCATTTCCAAACAGCACCACCAACTGTGGACCATGTATTTAAACATATGAACCATGTAAGACATTCAAATCATAATATCATACTTGGAAATAGAATGTGACTCAGGGTTAGGTAGCAAGGATATCGACTTTGCTTAGAAAGAGTTAATTTCTGCATAGTCTAACACTGAAAATTTGTGACCTTGGTGAAGTCATTTATCATTAGAGAGTCTGAATTTAGGAAAATAGGTTTTCCAAGTAACTAGAAAATGTAATTAATTTTTAAGTTACTTTTTTATTTCTGTAAAGAGATACCATGAGAAAGGCAACTAATAAAGCATTTAGTTGGGGACTTTATTACAGTTTCAGAGGGCAAATCCATGACCAACCATCCTGGCAGGGGAAAAGGCAGCAAGAAGGCAAGCATGGAACTTGTACAATAGCTGAGAGTTTACATATGATTCACTGTGTGTGTGTGTGTGAGAGAGAGAGAGAGAGAGAGAGAGAGAGAGAGAGAGAGTGAGTGAGTGTGTGTGTGTGAGTGTGTTTGTGTATGAGAGAGAGAGAGACAGACAGAGAGAGAGAGAGAGAGAGAGAGAGAGAGAGAGAGAGAGAGAGAGAGAGAGAGAGGCCTGTATTGGACTTCTGAAACCTCAAAGCCCATCTCCAGTGACACACCTCCTCCAAAAAGGCCACACTTCCTAATCCTCCCCAAACAGCTCCATCAAGGTTTCAAATACATGTGCCTTCAAGGGCCATTCTCATTCAAACCATCGTAGAGAAATAATTATATAAAATGCTGTGATTTATCTTCCTAAATGAACCTCATCTGGATAATAAATGAATAAATATATTTTTACCTTGAACATTCTCATTGTGTACAGATTTTCTTCTATCTGCATTATCACTCGCTGGGAGTTAAATGTCACAGATTCTGGTTTTAATTAAAACATTGTAAAGAGAGTTCCTAACTTTGCTTCTCAAATCTCTTTTCTCTCTATAGCTGATGCCCCCTTCCTTAAGCCTCGGGGCAGTGTTTTAATGACTTTCACAGGCACAAGAAGGCGGGCTCCTTGTTACAGAAGACTATTCCCTCAAGTTCTCCTGCCCCTCCCCTTCCACACAAAACTCAAGTCGAAATGGATCGAAGATCTCAATATAAATCCAGCCACACTGAACCTCATAGAAGAGAAAGTGGGAAGTAGCCTTCAACGCATGGGCACAGAAGACCACTTCCTAAATATAATATCAGTAGCACAGACACTGAGAGCAACAATAAATAAATGGGACCTTCTGAAACTGAGAAACTTCTGTAAAGCAATTAGACAAAAAGGCAGCCTACTGAAAGGGAAAAGATCTTTACCAACCCCACATCAGACAGATGAGTTATGTCCAAAATACATAAATAACTTGAGAGACTAGACATCAAAATAGCAAATAATCCAATTAAAAAATGGGGTAGACTTAAACAGAGAATTCTCAACAGAAGAATCTCAAATGACTGAAAGACACTTAAGAAAATGTTCAGCATCCTTGGCCATCAGGAAAATGCAAATCAAAACGACTCTGAGATACCATCTTACACTTGTCAGAATGGCTAATAACTCAAATGAGGTAACCCATTCTCAGTACTTGCTTTTCTTATGTTTCTTTATTGTTTTTTTCAGTTTCTGTGTCTATGTTTTGTGAGCTTTTTTCATAAATATGCTCCTCTGACTCAAGAAAGAACGTGATATTTTCATACATTTACCTTCTCCTTCTTTTATTTGTTTTTCTTTCTCTTAATACCCAGGTCTGTCAAATATCTCTTTTGTCAAGGAGGAAATTAAAAGTTCAACTTTTGCAATGACTGAGGTCATTGCATAAAGCACATGGGTATTTTTAAACCAAATTCCAAAGCGATGATTTCACAATAATGATTAATCACTTGGGTCTGAGTTAAATTTAGCACCTTGAAATACATGCTTGGAATTTTCCTTCTTCTCACAACATTCTATTTCATGGGTCATTTGGCACCCAGTGAGCTAGGATATTCCACATCTTTGAGTAGAGACATAGCTGATGAGAGTAGTGGACACTAAGGAGTTCAGCTAGGCACATCTCAGGCACCCTCAGGGACTGTCTCAGAGTAAGTTCCAGGCAGCAGTTGATGAGCTTTGCGGTGCTCAGAAATTAGATTAGCTTCTTCCAGTGTTACATAGAAATGCAATCATACTCGATTTATGCTGAAGCCTATGACTGCTTCTGCACAGATTTTTCAGTTTCATTCATGTATATAAACAGTCTGTTATTTTCAGTGAGTCATGAACAAGTGACTGAACATACCACAGAGTAACCATATTAGTCGGCATTTAGACTTCTTTTCCTCTTTCAGTTGACTGTGATATTAATAAATCTGGCTGGGTGGTGGTGGTGCACACCTTTAATCCCAGCACTCGGGAGGCAGAAACAGGAGAATCTCTGTGAGTTTGAGACCAGCCTGACCTATAAGAGCTAGTTCTAGGACAGACTCCAAAGTTAGAGAGAAACCCTGTCTCGAAAAACAAACAAACAAAAATAATAAATAATAAAACTGCTATGAGTTTTGTGAACAAGTACAAATATAAGTCTAGGTTTTCATTTGTTAGGTAAAATTAAGTTGACTTTCTAGAATATAAGGCAATGTATATTTTCATGTTTCTGTGAATTAAACAGTTTTCCAATGTGGATGTTACAGTTGTTTGATATTCTTTTTCTTTTCTTACAAACATTAAAAAACATTATAAACCAGTTTCAGAGGATAATAAAAAGCCATTTTTTTCCAAAGCATAATTCTTAGCAGTTAATAATAGGATATGCTAGAACTTGGCTTTGTTCAATATTTTATTTTCCTTTTAACTTAAATTACTTTTGAAGCAACATTTTATTAATTTATTGATAATTTCATACAGTACATTTAGAACATATTCAGCCTCCTCTCCAACTTCTCACATAGCTACCCTACCCTCACTTCCATCTCTCTTGCCCAACTTTCACTTTTCTTCTAGTCTTTACCCTATTGACTCTTTTGTGCTGCTCAACTAGTCTTAGCAATGGGACCTTCCCAGGCATGTATTGACCAACCAGGGACCAAATAACTAACAAAGGCTGGCTTCTCCCAAAAGTTATCAAATTAAATAGCTGCTTAGCTGATGGTGCAATTTTGTGACTATCCTCTCTTTTTGATGCTGGGATTTTTTTTTTTTTGGTCTGGTTTAAACTTGCACCGGGCTTGTGAATGCTCTCACGATTGCTGAGTTTTTATGTGCATCTTCACTATTATGTCCAGAAGATACTTTTTCCTCAATGTTATCCACCACCTTTGGCTCTTGAAAGCTTTCTAATCCCCTTTCCACAAAGATCTCTGAGCACTGGAGAAAGAGCTGTGATATATTTGTCAACTCTTTTATTCTCTGAATGATGCCATTGTATTATTTGCCGTCTACTAAAAAGAAAAACTTTGCACATGACATTTGAGAGGTGTTTTCTCCCATTGGTCATTAGGAGTCATTTGATACTATATTAGTTTATCAAAATATTAGCATTGGATTCTCCACTAGGACCTATATAGCCACAGTTTCATGACCTCTTTAGCTGTTTCAGATGTGGGTTCCATCCCATGAACCTGGTCTTAGCTCCAACCAGGAACTGGTTGGTTACTTCCATAATGTTTGTGCCATAAATGCAACACGCAGGCATCACGCTCTTTCAAAAACCAGAGAGAGCAACAGAAAACAAGGAACAAAACACCCATCCAAATAAAGACCTGATATAAGAACATAGAATTAAATCTTCCCTATCCCAGATATCTTTTTCAAAGAAAATGCTAAACAAATTCAAGTACAAAATTTCTAGAAAATCTGGGACACTGGAAAAATAACAAATCTAAAAATTATAGGTGTAGGCAAAATGAGGTCACAGATAAGAACTGGGGGAACCAGGAATGTAAGCTTGCAGTGCTGTCTCTTCAACGATACAGGTGTTTCTTTCCATACATTGATGTTGACCATAAGCTTGCACTTAACTTCTACAATATATGAAAACAATCTTAAAGAAATCTCCAAATAATGATGAGACAGAATTCCGATTAGTCATCTCTAACCACACGAAGCTTCTTGTACAGGGATTGGGGTCCATCTAATTGAGTTGTTGGCCAAAGGGATCACATGGGAACTCCCCACCAAAAAACTCAGGCTGTTACCAAAACTGCATGTTGCTCTCTACAAACTGCCAGAAAGGCCCCATCTCAGAAGATAATACCTGTATAACTCATTGAATATGGAGATGTGAAGCTGGAGCCTACAGAGAGCTTTCACCACTATTTGCTAGTATCTTTGATACAGGAAGGTACTCTGCAAACTACAAAAGAGAAAATTAACACCAACACAGTCCTAAATCCTTTGATCTACAATGGTATCCTGCCTACAAGATATGCCAGTACAATGGTGGCACTAAATCTGTGGGAGTAACAAACCAATTCAAGAGAAGGCCTGCTGAATAAGAGGAAACCATTCCCATACCTAACACTTCTTTGGTGACCAAGAACTTGAAACTAGAAGGGCCAGGGAGCTAGGATAAAACAACAAAAAAAGTAGCAATAAAATGTCTTCTAACGATATTCTACTATGCTCATAGATATGTGCCTTGCTCAGTCATCATCAGAGAAGCTTCCTCCTATAGCAGATGGAAATACACATACAGACCCACAGCCAGACTTGAAGCCGAGAATGAGAGACCCTGGAACACTTAGCTCTTAGTAGATTGTCTCCACATAATCCCTCCCCTTGGGGCTCAGGCAGGGAATCCTGTGGAAAAGGAGGCAGAAAGAATGAAAGAGCCGGAGGGCATAGAGGACAACAAGAAAATGAGGCCCTCTAAGTTAATGTAAGCAAAGCTCCTTTGAAGTCACACAGAGACTGAGGCATGCACGGTGCTTACACTGAGCAGCACCAGGTCCCCTGCATGTATGTTATGGTTTCCAGTTTAATGTTTTTGTGGGATTCCTGGGTGTGTGAATTGGTGGCTCACTGACTCTTGTGCTTTCTAATATATATTATTTTTATCATTTTTGTAAAAGAAAAACTGAAGAGTAAGATATTTCTTAAAAAGAAAAGCAGTGGAGTCCACAAGGCACTGATAAGCCATCATTCCATTTTTAAGCAACACTTAAATGTCAGGCTGAATGTGTCAGGGCCAATGTTGCAGCAGAAATAGTCACACTCCCTACATTACTTATATTAATATTTAATTAAATAATTAATATTTAAGGGGCAGAGGCCAAGGAACAGTCGTTTCACATTATATAAAGCAATTTGTGGAACAGGCACTAGTGCTGTTATAAAGAGAAATCACCTACTATCAAGACATGACAATAAACAATGCACACAGCCAAAGAATAAATTCTGAACTCCTAAACCCAGATATGTATTATAGTGACTTAATGATATAAAGACCAGGAAACACTGGCCTAACATGCTCCCCAACGCTATTTCCCTCATCAAAGTAGGATTTTAGAGATCAAACATGTAAATAAAAAACAGAGGGAATAATCTAAAACACTGTTATTTTTAAAGTTGTATAAAATTTTTAAATACTAACCTATGTGTATTTTTTTAGGTTTATTTATTTATTATGTACACAGTGCTCAGCCTCCATGCCTACATGCCAGAAAAGGGCACCAGATCTCATTACAGATGGTTGTGAGGCACCATGTAGTTGCTGGGAATTGAACTGAGGACCTCTGGAAGATCAGCCAGTGCTCTTAACCTCTGAGCCATCTCTCCAGCCTCACCTATGTGTATTTTAACACTTTTGATATTGTACTTCATGATTCCTGATCCTTTCAAGTTACATAATCAACACTGAGGAAGGAAAATGCAGCATTTCAACCATGCTGGCTTTTTCCCACAAACTCATGTGTCTCATTTCTTGAGGCAATATCAACATGTGTGTGTCTGTGTATTTAAAAAAAACAGACAAAAAAAGATCATGAAGTAAACTGTGATGAGAAAAATCCAGAACTATAGTTTGAGATTAAGTTAAAAAGCAAAACAAAACAAACAAACAAACAAAAAAAAACAAGTCAGAATTCAGACCAGGATCTCTCCCTGATGCATGAGCTAGCTTGTTGGAGCCCATCCCTTATGGTGAGATGATATGCTCAGCCTTATCACAGTGGGAAGGGGCTTGACCCTACCCCAACTTAATGTGCCAGACTTTGTTGACTCCCCATGACAGCCCTTACCCTTGGGAGGAGTGGATGGGAAGTGGGCTAGACAGGGGTAGTGGGAAGAGGATGAGAGGAGGAGGGGACGGAGAACTGTGTTTGGAATGTAAAATGAAATTCAAAAAATTTTTAATAAGTCAGAATTCATGTCACTGTCATAGTAGGAGTTGTCCAGCTTTTCAATGCAATCTATTTGTGACTTGAATCAACGGAAACTTGGTAGGAAGATGTTGGACCTTGAAGAGCTTGTAGTATCCACTTTCAAACTGTTGGTCCTTTTAATTTTCATGACAAAGAACAAAAAGGTAGTTTAAAAATATTTCTTTTGTTTTTGAAATTATAGCATAATTACATCATTTTCCCTTCCCCTTGCCCCTCCTTGCTCTCTTTCAAACTCATGGCCTCTTTAAAAAATTATTGCTTTAAGAATATAAGTATAGATGCATATACATATGGATATATTCTTTAATGCATAAAGTAACCTGTGTTACTTGACTAACGACATATATAGTGACCTACTTGATAAAGACCATGACCAAAAGCAACTCAAAGAAGAAAGGGTTGATTTCATCTTGCAATTCTCAGGTCACAGTTCTATCATTGAGAGAAGACAGAGCAGGAACTCAAAGTAGGAACCTGGAAGCAGAAGCCAGATAGGAGTGCAGATTACTGATGTGCTCTCAATCGCTTGTTCAACCTGTTTTCTTATAGTACGCAGTATATAAGATATAAGTATAAGATGGCCAGATGTAGTACCACTAACAGTGACCCAGATTTTTCCATATCAATTATGAATTAAATTAATGCCTCACATATTTTTCCACAGACCAATGTAATTGAGGAAAATCCTCAATTCAGATTCCTTCTTTCTTATGTCATGTTGACAAACAAAACAAAACAAAAACAACAAGGACAATGGACCCCTTCTTATCTTGACATACAAACATATCACTCTTAAACCATAGCCTCTACTTTCTTGTTATCCCCACAAAGTCATGTTAATATTAATATGGCAATACAGAGCATTCCAAAATTTATGTCCTAATATTGAAAGCCTCTTAACTGTGGGCTGCTGTAAAGTAAAAAATAAATTACATACTTTACTGAAAGAGGAAAGAATCAAGGCAGAGTTGTATTCAAAACAAATCAAAAGCAAAGTCTAGCAGTGTAAAGCCAGTGTCATATGGCTGGGTTTCAGAATCATTCTTCTGGGTTCCAAAGAGCTTGGCCAGCCCCATATCTCTGGCTCCGCCATCCGTAGCATGTTTAATGTCATTGGCTCAGACTGGATCCACTGCATAGCTTCAGCTGTCCTTGGTAGTTGTTCAGTGGCACTAGCATCTCCAAAAGCCTGGGTTCTTTGCTACAACTTGGTTTTACCATCAGCAATAGCCTCTCCAGGGCTCTCTTTAGGGACTATGATCATGCTAGATGGTTCCAAGTATCAACTTCTTTCCATGAGCTCTTGAGTCCTGAAGCTTCACCCTTTACCAATGACTTCACATGGCCTCTCACAATGCCAAGCCTCGGATCCTCTTAATGATCCCTTCGTGCCATCAGTACCAGTACCGCCTGGGAGATGCTTACACACTTCTAAGTTCAGCAGCCAGCATGAGTAGCCATGGACCCCTCTCAACCACAGTTTCTATGTAATGACCCTAAAAATCACTTCACAGATGCTACCTCAAAAATGCTGGTCTCTTCTTAATCACAGACGATTCTTCAGCCCCACCTGAAGTATTGGTTGTCCCAGAAAAGTGAAGGTGTCATTGTAGCAGTTTCTGTATCTTATTAGTCACAGCCACTTCTTCTGTCCCAGATGATACTAAGTCAAAATACCAACTGGCCCCAATTGAGTCTCAGACTTCCCTCACTAACTTCATAATCAAATCCTCCATTGTCTGCAATCCTATCAGCATTATCTTCCAAGCTCCCACAGAACAACCCACAGAATTCTGAACCCTCAACGACTTTTCCAACCCAAAGTTCAAATGTCAACCATAATCTTACCAAAACACAGGGTCAGGTCTGTCACAACAATATCCCATGCGGGTAACACCAATTTCTGTCTTAGGTTTCTATTTTGTGATAAATAAATGATCAAAAGGAACCTAGGAAGGAAAGGGATTATTTCGTCTTATAGTTCTAGGTAACACTCTGTCACTAAGGGAAGTCAAAGCAGATGTGGAAGGTAAGACGCCAGAGAAAGGGATTGAAGCAGAAGCCATGGAGGACTGTTGCTTTCTGGCTTATTTTCCATGGCTTACTTAACCTGCTTTTTTAGGATATCCAAGACTATCCGCCCAGAGATGGTATCACCCACAGTGACATTGGCCTTTCTATATTAATTAGCAATCAAGAAAAAGCCCCACCGGCCTATCTATGGGCCAATTTAATGGGTTGAAATTCCTTCCTTCAGGATATGTCTATCTTGTATCAAGTTGACAAAAAACAAACAACAGCAGCAACCAGGATGTATAATAATTTGCTACATCAAAATCAGAGCAGAAATAGAAACCAAGTATTAGCCCATCCTAATGCACTATGCAAACTGCAATAGTAAATTACATTATTCCTTTTCTAAAGCTGCCGCTGCATCTCTTTTGTGTTGCTCAATACCCAGGTTACAAACTCTCAGGTCATTTACTCATTTGCTCATTCATTCCCTCACTAACTTACCCATCAATTAATTATTGACCATGTCCATAAATTACATATTATTCTGCATTCTGAGTATCTGAAATGAAAAACAAAACAGCTATTAAGTTTTATATATAACCAATCACAGCACTAATTATATTCTGAATATATAATGATTCAAAAATGTTTCTTTTATTGATTAACTCTTAGAGACAACTGCATTTATAAGTAACTGAATTAGTAGTGATTTATAATTTGAATCTCAGAATTTAAAAGACAGTCATTTCATCCAGTGCTTACTGCTTTCCCTCTAGAACAAGCTACTTCTTCTTTCAGAACAGGTTTTTTTTTTCTACGAAACATCTTTAAGATTGAAGGAAATACCTTCATTGTTATCTCTCAGATAATTTGTAAGATTAACTTGGACATCTCAGTCATAGATATTATATAGTTTGTGATGCTTAACTAATAAAAATAAGGGGGAATCATTTTATAACTCAGGAATCTAAGGAGGGGAGATGGCCCAGTGTGTAACACACTTGCTGCAAATGAATGACAACCTGCGTTAAAAATCCCAATACTAGATGGGCGGTGGTGGCACATGTCTTTAATCTCAATGCTCGGGAGGCAAAGGCAGGCCGATCTCTGTGAGTTTGAGGCCAGCCTGGTCTACAAGAGCTAGTTCCAGGACAGGCTCCAAAGCTACAGAGAAACCCTCTTGAAAAACAAAAACAAACAAACAAACAATCCCAGTACTCACATGAATCTGGGTACAGTAGCATGTAGCTATAATTTCAGTGTTTCTATGTTTAGATACAAGGCAGGGAAAAGATAATTTCTGCAAGCTCAGAAAACAACAAAAAGAAACTTTCTCAAATAAAGTAGAAGATAAAGTCTGACTGCTGAGGTTGTCTTCAGACCTACTCACAAGAGATATCACACACAAACACACGCACACACACACACACACACACACACACACACACACACACACTTAAAATATCAAGAATCTGTAAAAAGAGTTCCATATATCATATCATGAAATTATGCTCAAAATGATCAATATTTCTCACTGATATTAGTATACTTCTAATGCCTGTGAGTCAAGCTGATAGTATTTGCCTTTGATTTAGACAAGATATCTTAGGATAAATAAACCTTTGGTTCCATGAGCACAGGATCTCTTTTCATCTTCTGATAGCTACATCAAGTTTTTCATAATGCAAGTCTTTCACTTGCTTGGTTAGAGCCACCCCAAGATATATTATTTGAGACTTTTGTGAATGGTGGTGTTTTCCTGATTTCTTTTTCAGTCCATTTGTATATAGGAGGGCTAATTATTTTTCATAGTTAGTCTTATATCTATCTATTTTCCTGACAGTATTTATCACCTATAGGAGTGCCCTGATGGAAATTTTGGGTCACTTATGTATATTATCATACCATCTGCATTATTTGACTTCTTTGTTTTCAATTTTTATACCCTTGATCTCCTTCAGTAGTCTTATTGATCTAGTTAAGACTTCAAGTACTATATTGAATAGAGATGGAGAGAGTGAATAACCTTGTCATGTTCCTGATTTTAGTGGAATTACTTTGAATTTCTCTCCATTTAATTTGATGTTGGCTATAGCTTGCTGTAACCTGTCTTTAATATGTGTACGTATGTCTCTTGTACCCGTACTCTCTCCAGGACTTTAATCATGAAGGAGTGTTATATTTTTGCTGAAGACTTTTTCTGCATCTAACGAGATGATTATTTGAATTATTTTTCTTTTAGTCTGTTTACATGGTTGATTATATTTATTGATTTTTGTCTATTGAACCATCCTTGCATCTGTGGGATGATGCCACCATTGATCATGGTTGATGATCATTTTTGATGTGTTCTTGGATTCAGATTGTAAGCATTTTACTGAGTATTTTTGAATCTATGTTGATAAAGGAAGTTGATCACTTTCTTTATTGGGTCTTTATGTGGTTTGGATATTAGGATGACTATGCTTCATAAAATGAATTGGGAAATGTTTCTTCCCAATAATAAAATGTTTTATTTTATGGAAAAATTTGAGTAGTATTGGTGTTTACTCTTCTTTGAAAGTCTGGTAGAATTCTTCCTTAAGACCATTTGGCCTTGACCTTTTCTGTTTGGGATACTTTTAATTACTGCTTTTAATTTTTTAGGGGTTATAGCTTTATTTAAATTGCTTATCTGACCTTGATTCGAGGTTGGTAGCTGGAAAATTATCTATTTCTTTTAGGCTTTCCAATTTGGTGTTCCCTTATGATTCTCTGGTTCAGATGAGTAGAGGGAAGGAAGATATGGTTGAAGGAGAGAATGCCGGGAGAGACAGCTGGAATTGAAGGACATTTGAGGGGTGAGATGAAAACCTAGTTCAGTAGAAACTTTCTAAAACATACAAAGGTGATTCTAACATCCTAACATTGTCTCATAAAAATTGGTGGATACAGAGTCCCAACTATCCATCTCTTAGCACCTAATTCAGCTTCCAGTAGCAGGACTGGATTGCATTCAAGAGAGTTTTTGGCCAAGGGGTCACATGGGAATACCCAAAACATCCAGGCTTGATGCTAAAACAATAGGTTGCTCTCCACAACCTGAGAATAGGGAGGCTCCTTTGACAAGGTCAGTCCCCATAAAAGTCATTGAACATGAAGAAGTAAAGGTGGTGCCTTCGTGGAGCTGCCACCCCTATATTCAAGTGCATTCAGAGAGGTCAGGTACTCTGCCAGCTACCCAAGGAGAAATGAAAAAAACAGCCTAGTCATGAAACCTTTGACCTACAATCTGTTCTCCTTGCAAGATATACCTGAGCAAAAGTGGCCCAGAACTTGTGGGAGTAGACAAGCAATGTCTGATTTGACTTAAGTCCCATTCCATGAGATGGAATTCATACTAACACTGCTTTCAAGAACCAGAAACTAGATAGTCTAGAGACTTAGGGTAAAGCCTAACACTACCGATTAAGTGACTCCTAATAATATTCTGCCATACTCATAGATTGGTGCCTTACTCAACCATCATCAGAGAATCCTCCTCCTACAGGAGACTGGAACAGATACAGAGACTCACAGTCAGATATTATATGTAGAGAGTCCTTGGAAGACACAGCTCTAAATGGGGTGCTTCTATTAAATCCCTTCCCTCAGAGTGCAGGGAATCCTGTGAAAGAGGAGGCAGAAAGAGTATAAGAGGCAGAAGAGTCAGAGGACACCATGAGAACAAGGCCCTCTGAATCAACTAAGCAAGGCTCATATGAACTCGTAGAGACTGAAGTAGCGAGCACGGAACCTACATGGGTCTGCACCAGGTCCTCAGCATATATACTATAGCTTTCAGCGTAGTACTTTTATGGGACTCCCAACTGTGGGAATGAGTATGTCTTTGATTTTTGTGCCTGCTCTTGAGGGTGTTTTCTTACTGTTGGGTTGCCTCGTCTAGCCTCTATGTGATGAATTTTGCTGTATTTTATTATATTTTATTTTGTTATGAAACGAACAAAAAGTGATAAGAATTTGGGCCCTCTAAACATCCTATCATGGATGAGGAAGGATCTAGAAAGGCCCTACCCTGAGCACATACAGGCAATCAATGATTGTTTGGGGGAAAGAGAAACATTTCTTTAGTGGTGTAGCAACTGGCAAAGTGTCCTTGTACCAATAACCCTTCACTTTTTAAAATGATGAAGCCCTGAGTTAAGGAATTGGCATGGCCTATAAACCACACTCTACTTTAAAGGTCACTGTAAATTGAATAAAATTTTATAGAAAGATGATCAAAATAAGAATGAGGCAAAATACTAGTAATAATATCAATTATTTGATATTTTCTTTGGTCAAAATTAGAAATGTGTGATATCATTCCTTATTAGTTATGGGACCAATGATTTTCCTTACATTAGTTGTGACAGTCAGGAAGAGAATTTTCCACAGATGTAAGGGGCAGAGGAAGATGTTTACTCTCTGTAAAATATTACCGAAGCCATAAGTTACTGTTAGTTTTATAAGTTTTATTCCGGTGTCTTAATCAAGTTAGTGCAAAAGAACAACAAAATAAAACCAACCAAGCAAACAAACAAAAAAACCAATTTTGGTAATAATATGTAATTTGCAGGATTTAACTCATTTAGGTATCACTGTGACCTACAAAATAGGTACAGCTCATATTCTGATTTTATAGATGAGACTGTGAGATCCGGAGAAACTAAGTTAGTCATGTTGACACATCAGATGAATAGTAAACTAAGTGTCAGCTGAGGAAGTTTGGTCTCAGGGTCCCGATCTTCTGAGCATCAAGCCTGTTACTGTTTGCTCTAGATGGTAATTGTCTTAAAGTTTCTATTGCTGTGACACAATACCACGACCATAAAGCAAGTTGGGGAGAAAAGGTTTATTTGGCTTACACTTCCACATAGCTATTCATCACTGAAGGAAGTCAGGACTGGAACTTAAATAGGGCAGGATTCTGGAGACAGGAGCTGATGCAGAGACAGTGGAGGGGTGCTGCTTACTGGCGTTCTCCTCATGGTTTCCCAGCCTGTTAATTTATAGAATTCAGGACCACCAACCCAGGAATGGTACCACCCACAATGGCTGGTCCCTCCCTGATCAATCATTAATTGAGAAGATGCCTTACAGTTGGAAGCATTTCCTCAACTGAGGCTCCTTTCTCTCTGATGACTCTAGCTTGTGTCAAGTTGACTCAAAACCAGCTAGTACAGTCACTATAGTTGAAATTCAACTGGTGATTTGAAAACATAAATCTGACAAAATAAACTGTAATTTCAAAAGTGGTCACCTTCAACTTCACAGAATGCCAGATGGTCAAAAAAAAAAAAAAAAGGAATTTTTCTGAGGTACTTTTCATCAACTAAGAAACAATTGCTTTCAAGTAGAAAGCAAATAAGCATCCTTGTTAGAAGGTCCGTAATTCAGATACAGATTACATTTTATTCAAAAATGAAATGACAGACTAAGATTTTAGATTATCTTACTAATTTAAAGAGGCATTTAGTAATGATGCAACTTTTAAAAGTGCTTATCAAATAAAGTGTTACTGATATTTTTCTCTCTTTTCAAATAAATGTGTACATGCACTCACAAATGTGCGTGCGTGCGTATGCACGCACACACACGCACACCTTTCAGAACAATTTATCTACCACAGTCACCTGGATGGGACTTGAACTCTTCTACTTCAGCCCACTGTGCAATAAAAGATATAAAAGATAACCCCAAACAAACATTTCATGATATGTGGGTTCTGTGGTTAGTGAATGGATTATTTACTCCTGAATTCAAACAAGTTTTGAAATATGTGAAAAATAAAAACATTTATAATAAGAATCATGGTATAAGAGATGTAAAAACTGCAGCATTATTTCAATAAAGCATGTCTAGCAAAAGTACACCTTTTATTCAGAGGATTTATTTATTCGTTCAGAAAGCGGTAATTTTCATTTTTAACAAATGTGAAATTTCAACTATTTTTAGTGGTACAAAATTTTTACAACCTTTGACTCAGTTCCTCCTACTAAATACATCCTTTCAAAAGCGTGACATGCTGAAGGTCTGTCTGTATTATTCAAACCAGCAATTAGAACCAGATGTTATTGCACTTTATATTTAGACACCACATTTCAATATAAAAAAAGAAAGAATACTCATGAAGGACAGAGAGAATCATTTATAAACGCAATTAAAGAATATTGTTTAGGCTTCTTCTCACTAATTTACCTGATTGCAAAGTAAAATTAAATGAATTCATATTTAAATGTGAAATTGGGCAAATGAGTAATGAATTTTTTTTAACTGTTTGCATGAGGAAAGAGAGGATGCCATGTCTACAGCTGTTGTGTCAGATACATTTCTCCATTAGTGTTAAACTTTTGCTGTACTATCTTTTATGTACTTTGTGAGCCAAATTTTAATTAATTTTAATGAAAACATATTGACGTCTTATCGAAGAACAACTTGAAATTAACCACATGCTATTTACAGTAGTAAAGCTTGCAACTTGGATACATGAATGTCAAATACCATATGCTTCACCTCTAGTTTTAGATGTCCTTTTTTAATTAGGAAAACAATAGAAAGGAAATGTTCCTCCAGCCAACACTGCTAAAGCATTCTCTATACATATGGAGAAACGACTTGGCATGAAACACAAAATAAAAGTCATTCTTAAAGTTTGGTTGGAGTAGCTAAGCATTCAAAGACATTTTCACAGAAATTAGATTTCTCAAATATGGCATTTGCGTTGACTAATACCGAATGGACCTTTTCAGAGTGGATCCCAATGGCTCGTGGAAGAGGGGCAGCTTGCTAACTTGTATCAGAGAATCCTGCAGTAACCTACTAACCTCTTGCCATAACAAATGCACGAGGTTTAAAGATTTAGAGGTTTAGAAGTGATCATGTGAGCATTTGCTCACATAGTCAATAGCAAACAGGCCTGCTTTTCTTGGATATATGCCCCAAAGGCACTATTATATTCAAATAATCATCAGAAGACAAGGCTAGTAATTTTGCATCTTTAATTACTTTGTTCATAATTCAAGTGGTCAATAAATGTTATATATAGCATTCTTTAGAGTTGCTATCCTAGTTGGGTTTCTTGTGGTAAAAACACTTTGGCAAAAAACAATTTGTGAGAAAAAAGTTTTATATCAGGGTATGCTTCAGGTCAGAGTATATAATTCAGGGATCTCAGGGGAGGAACTCAAGTAGGAATTGAAACAGAAACTATGTAAAAATGTATTTTCCCTGTCTTGCCTACCAAGGCTTACTGAACTTCTCTTCTTATATAGTCCAGACAGCACAATCTAGGCATACTAACCCCGTCAGTAGTCTGGGCCCTCCTATATCAATTAACAATAAGGAAATACCTCAACAAACATGCCCACAAGGCAATTTGACTGAGGCAACTCTCTGAGACTCTACAAAAACGCTGTCATTTAATGTGAACTTAGAGTAGATAAACAGAGAAAGTTAACTCATTGACCTCAATAATCAATGGCTCCCATGCTATTACAAGGCAAACACTTATATATGGTGGAAATTTTGCATAAGTTGTGGTTATTTTCCTTTGTGGTTTCAAAAATGTGAAAATAATGATAATTATTCTTTATATGGAGTTTGCTATATTCCAGACAGTGCTCTATAAATGGACATATGTTTTACCATGTTAATCACCATCATGTTTCTATGAGGAGTCATTATTTCTAGTTCATTTTCCACATGAAAATATGGAGGATATAGAGGATCATTTGCTAATTTTTTGAAGGTCTCATAGCTATTAATAAATAAAGCCAAGACTCATTCAAACTCCACTTAATTTCAGAGACATAAATTTTCTCTGAACTAAGGGTACCATGGAGGGAAGTAAAGGGAGGTTACATAAGGGAAGAGAAACAGCAGCATATGGATAAAATGTGGTGGAGATGGGGAGAACTCAGGGTGATAAAAGGGTTAATCAGGTATGGTGGTAAGAAGATGGAGATGAAGGAATGGGGTAGGACAGGGTTTACTACAATGAACGGTCACATAAACAATTACTATCTAATATGCCAGGTCTAAAACATAAAAGACTTAGAAGGCAAGTATCTTACATTGCTAGATGATGCTCCTAGAAGCAATGGGTAATTAAAAAAAAATCTCCTGCCAATTGTGAGATACATCCTTTAAAGAATGATTGGTAACAGAAGTCCCAAATTTATATAGGCTTTTGCCATTTCTCTTGGTTGCCAATTAGCTAAAGATAGACCATACTTTGAATGAATGAGATAGAAAAATAAAGACGAAACTGCACTGGATGAGCCTTCCCGGCTGGGTAGCTTTCATAACGCTGGAAGGTACTATGCAGGCGGCAGATGGGATATGTTCCACACATCTTGTACCCTACAGGGGAACCTATTGTGAGTGCTTAGCTAAAGTGACATAGCATCAAACCATCATATAAATATGATGCCAGCTGTTGGGAATCAATGATGGTTTTATGGCTGGAAATTGTTAATGGAGCCAACTACCGGAAAGTTCAGAGAGTACTTACAATCAGGATATTAAGTCTTGGTCTGCTTTCATGATTAAACTTGACTTATGAGAGACAACCAGGAAGATGCACTGAAAACAAACTTTAGTGGATGTTCCATAAGTCAAAGTTTGTGTTTACAAAAAGAAACAATCAATCCAATGATAGGAAAGGTCTCTATGATGGGCACGTCATGCTTTATTTGAAGTATATATACATTAACTTGAATTAGATCCAAGGAAGTGTCAGAATTAAAAGCCCCAACACATAAAGAAAAACATTTGAGCAACTAGCAATTAAAAAAAAATGATTGATTATATAAAGACACCATATCGAAGTGAATTTTCTGGTTTTAGTGATGGCATTATGATGATGTATGATAGAAACACTGCAGTACTGTAGGGAAATGATGTGCCATATTTGAAACTGTTAAATATTTCAGAAAAAAATATGTGAAGGAAGGTCTGAGTAATCCGAGAGACATATACAAAAACTGGGGCAAAAGAGAGTAGAGTGTGGGTCAAGTTATAGAGCCATTTTCACCTGGGCTTTTTTAGTTTCTCTAAGTTATTTTTACATAAAATTTTATTCCAACAAGGCTTTCCCAACAAACAGGAAAGCAACGTCTTAAGGAGGTTGATTATGTCCTGGTAACTATTTAAACCAAGTCCTGATAGAGTTGGGGCAAGCTCACTGCTCTCCATAACCTGGCTCCAGGCCAGCGTCATTAATGTCATGGTAAGCCTCCTAGTCGGCATCATTAATGTCACAGCAATCCTCCTGGCCAGCATCATTAATGTAATAGCAGTCATCCAGATGAGGTGAAACAGCTCCAGAAATCTCTGAGAAGTGAAAACAGTTCAATTGGCAAGCAAGCTTGATTTCTCTTCATTATTCCTCTGACAGAAAGCAGGACCTAGGGTGGTTTACTCTCTGGCTTTTGTCATGCTAACCCAGTTAATGGCCTTGATCTTCATGTTGCGCATATAGGTTTTGTTTTCATTAGTTGTTTAAATTCACATCAAATTTCCTGTGTAACCACAGTAACATTTAGCGTCAAAATAATTTCCTTCAATCGCAATGCCATGCATCTAGGCTAAATTTCCAAAGTCTTGTTTGGAATTTAATTCACCAGAAATTAATAGTAAGCCTTGGTATAAGATTTATAATATTTTTTAAAAATCATTTTAAGTCTGTTAAGGGTTTGATATTGAAAACCCATTGAAGTGGTGATCTTGATAATTTAAGGGAATCAGCAGCTATGTGTTTCCATATTTCAATATTATGAGATGTTATCTAGTAGTAAAATATCCTTAAATCAAAAACTTACACACATTTTCTATGTATTTGTTGATGGACTCTTTCACTTCTATTTCATCTTGAATACAGAAAAGAAAATATCTATTTTGTGTTTTCCGCCCACTTCACAAAGAAGACTGGCATAGCACTGGTAGAATGGGATAATTAGGTGTGTTCACATAGGGCCAGACCTCCTCTCTCTGTGAGGAATAAGCATGTTGGGTTTACTCTTCTCCTCTGATCCTGCTCCAACGGGCAAGCACAATGGAAACAGTACCAGGTATGTTTCCTAGAAGTAGTTCAGAAGACCAAGACCGGTCTTCTGTTTGAGAACTCAGGGATGGCATTACAGTACATTCTTTTTTTTTTCTGGAAAGAGCATTTGGATTTCCAATAATGATCACAGTTCTCTATCTTTCTGATTCAATTCTTAACAGCAAAAGAGTGCTACTCATTGGCCTTCAAAAATCCCAACCATCTTACCCAGTCTTGTAGCCTAGATTTTATACTTTCAAGCTTATGAAATTTCTTTTTTCATATTCATATTATATTGAAGATTGAAAAAAACTAAACTTCTGCTAGAGATAGGCAATTAATAAAGCATTCACATTTCAAAATACACAGTGCCCACTCACTTCATGACTGATGGATAGACGTTCATTAGATCCAAAGGTGACTTTTAAAATTTTTAGTTCTTGGTCCCAGCACTTGGGAGGCAGAGGCAGGCATATCTCCATGAGTTCGAGGCCAGCCTGGTCTACGAGAGCTACTCCAGGACAGCTAGGACTGTTATACAGAGAAACCCTGTCTCAAAAAAACAAAACAGAGAGAGAAAGAGAGAGAGAGAGAGAGAGAGAGAGAGAGAGAGAGAGAGAGAGAGAGATTTAGTTCTGCCAAGGGAAGATGGAGACCATCATAAAAATCCATAGCTGGTCAAAATGCAGAGGCCACCTGACCATGTGGCATCCATCTACAATTGATAAACCTATACGACAACCCTTACATCCATCTACAATTGATACACCTATACGACAACCCTTACATCCATCTACAATTGATACACCTATACGACAACCCTTACATCCATCTACAATTGATACACCTATATGACAACCCTTACAGTGTGGTCCATGAAATATCAGAGCAGAGGAGGCTGAAAGACTGTAAAAAGTGTCATTCTTTTCTTCTCAGAGAGCACGGTTCGAACTTCTCAAATCATACAACACACTCTGCCCACAGCATCATGGAGGAGGTCCTCATTGATGAAGTCAGCAGGTAAAGAAATTAGATCAGAAAGAAAATATGGTCAAAAAGGCAATGGGGCCGCATCTCAGGTCCTGGGTCTGGGATAGACCTGTTCAGTGAAGTGAGTTGAGCCATAGGAATTACATCTGCCACTAGAGACATTTGAGAGGCTGACTGTTACTAAGAGAGTAAAAAATTTTATTCAAATTTGTGTTAGATGAAAGGAGACTAGTCTGGTGATGCTTCTAATATAATGATAACAAAATCAACAAATATGAAATTAACCCAGGGCACTAAATTTTGGTAACCCCATTAGAGTTCTAAATTAAGTTGAAATTTGATTTTTTTCTGTTAAAATAACTATTTACTATACCATTTTCTTATGGAAACATTGGGGGCACCAAAATTAATCCAGACTGACTTATAGTTTTCAGGGTTTTTTCTTTCTTTATGCATAAGTTAAGCTAAGCATCATCATTAGGTTCAAGCTAGAAAAAAATCATAGTGTTTAAAAGGGAAAATATTTAATATATGGAATAGGTCTCCAGATAATATGAGAACTGAAAAATGGTAAAATTAGTGGGTAGCCAGTAGGGGGTAGTCTGGGCTATAAAATTCCAATGGTCAGGGGAAGTTTCAACCACCATAGCTGCTGGAAGGCCATCAGTCACTCTCAGGGTCAGAGAAGGGATCCACTTTTACCTACCTTTATTTTCCCCCATCTCTAACACCTTCCATTTGCTAACCCTGAGAAAGAATCTGCTGGTTCAGTAGCTCAGGGCTGTGTCTACCTCTTGTACTCCATGCTATCCAGTGATACAAACTAGAAAAGGAAAGAAAAAGTCACCTTCAAGAGAAGTCGACCTGTAGTCAGACGTGAGGCATGAAGATCGGAGACAGGAGAAGGGCCCAATGCCAGGGACTCTGACAAATCCTCCCCAAGAGAATTCCAGTCAGCATAAGTAATATTCAGAAATCAAAGGCCCCAGAGTTTCAAAGGCTTATCGTATGCTTTCTAACTGGGAAAACAAAGCACACAAGGAGCACACATAAAAACAGAAAAAGTAAAACCACGAGGGATCACGTTTTCAATTTTTCAGGTAGTCCAGATTGCATTTATGTTATTCCCCTCATATTATCCCTCTTACCTGGAAACACTGTTCATCAAGTGACATTTCAGAACGATTGCTTCCACTCTGGTATTCCTGACATGTTCCCCTTCTTCACTACCTTAAAATTGGAATGGGGAAAAAAAACCTTCCAAAATGAGAACTCAAACAACAAACTGTTTAGCATTGAGAATGCCAAGACAGGTAAGTCAGAATTGCTTATTAATTATAGCTTATGGAAAATAGTTTATAAAATGAATAAAAAATTAAAAAATAAAGCTTTAATTTTTCGTAGTTTCTTTTTTCTTTCTTTCTTTACCATACTGCTTTATTTCTTACATGGCCAACTTAATCATTTTCCAAATCTTTCCATTCTATTTCCTGTTTCCAATTTAATTAAAATACAACTACATCATTGCTTTGATCCTTCTCTCTCACCCTTTCCGTGCTCCCTCCATCTGTCTTTTAAATTCCAGACTCCTCTTCAACCATTGTTATACAAAGCTATAAATTATTAAATACATAAAGCAACCTGCTATGTCCATTCAAGGTTGCTTGCATGGAAATGGGGCTGATCACTCTGTATTGGATAACCAATTTGGAGGCTTATCCCTGGGAAAGCCTAATTCTCCCTCTCGAAACAGTTATTGCCTGTAACTCCTCATCTACACTGGGATGTCAGTGGTTTCGGGGAATTATGCAAGTCTTACTTAGGTAGCCATGTTGTTAAGACTGTATAGGTATAGTTTCCCTATCATAGCTAGAAGCAACCATCTCACAGCGGACTTCCTGGTCTTCTATCGTTTACAGTCTTCCTGACTGCTCTTCTGCTGGGTGTGACTCTTGCAGAATCCCTGATAAAAGGGAACTTACTGCTCCTTCTAGAGGATCTGAGTTCAGTCCCTTAGTACCCACGTTGGGGAGCTCGCAACAGCCTGTAACTCCAGCTTCCGGCTTCTTGTGGATACATGTGTGCGTGTGTGTGTGTGTGTGTGTGTGTGTGTGTGTGTGTGTAGTAAATATACATGTGTAAATAAGTGTTTCTTTTGTGGAATAATAGGTTCATCTGGCAGCTCTATTTCTAGTTTTTGAGATACCTCCAGGCTGTTTCCAAAGTGGCTGCATGATTTTACATACTCACCAAGGGTGTATCAGAGTTCCTGTTCTCTATATTTATGACAGCGTTTGTTTTTATTTGTGTTCTTAATCATGATCATTCTGACTGGGTTAAGATGAAATCTTAAAATTATTTTAATTTGCTTTTCCTGGTGTCTTAAGGTATAGTGCACTTTAAAAAAGCATATCTTAGACATTTGTATTTCTTTTGACAATTTTCTGTTCTGTGCAATAGCCCAGTTTTCATAAAGTTATTTATTTTATTAATATTTAAAAATTCTTTATATATTCTACACAAAAATTCTTTGTCAGACAAATAGCTGGAAAATTTCTCCTATTCAGTGGGATGCCTATTAATTTCCTAAATATTTTTGAAGCTTTTGTCAATAAGATATTTTCCTAATTTTATTCTCAGCAAGTTTTTTTATTGATCATACAAAGACCACTGTGCTTTATATGCTTATTTTACAAGCTAAAAATTTACTGAAAGTGCTTATCAGATTCAAAAGTTTTCAGGTGGAGTCTATAGGATCTTCGAATGCAGAATCATGTCATCTACAAATTGGAATAGTTTAACTTCTCTCTGTCCAATTTTCATCTACTTTATATTTCTCTTGTTTTATTACTGTAAACATTCAAGTCCTATGTTGTACAAGAGTTGAGAGAGTGAATATCCTATGTTATTACAGATTTTAGAATAAATGATCTCAATTCTTCCCATTTAATATGACATTGGTTATGAGTGTCATCTATGTTTCATGTTACATGTTCTGTTTGTTTTTAACTTTCTTCAGAACTTTTGTCATGAAAAAATTTTGGACTTTGTCAAATGCCCTTTTTGCATCTATTTAAATATTCAGTCCTAAAACCTATTAATATGATGTTATTGACTTGATGATATTGAGCCAAGCTTTTCATCCCTGAGAAGAAAGCACCTTGGTCACGGTGTAAGCTTTTCTGAATGTGATCTTTAATTTGGTTTGCGAGTACTTTATGGTTTTAAATCTATATTCACACCAGGAAAAGTGGTCTATAGTATATTTGTTTTCCTCTTATTGAAAATAGATTCTTTTCTCACACAATATATCCTAGTTATAGTTTTTCCTCCTTCTACTCCTCCTTCTTCCTGACCTCCCCTCCCCTCTGGATCCACTTCTTTTCTGTCTGTCAACAGAAAGGAACCGGTTTCTAAAAGATAAAAACCAAACATGAAAAATAAAATACTATAAGATAATGCAAAAACGATCATATTGAAGTTAGACATGATAATCCAACAGGAGGAAGAGTTCCAAGAGCAGGGACAAGAGTCAGAAACCTGGTGCTCCATTCTGTTACCTCAGCAGACCCAATCCCTCAGTCTTGTCCCTAGTGCTGCAAGGGAACTACAGTTGCAGCTCCCCTCCCCCCACCCTGACCTCCATGCCTCCTGTGGATCCCACAGACCATCACCTCCTGATCTCCCTCCCTGCACTTCTCCTGCACCCCAGCCTCCAACACCTGCAGACAATCCCTGTGAACACACCTGTAGCTGGTCTTTCTTTGGACTGCCAGCTCCCAAACAGTGACACAAAGACATTTTATTTATGAAAGCTTAGCTTAACTGTATTGCTCTCTTTGTTCATATTTTATTAATTTCAGCCCCCTTTGTTTATATTTTATTAATTTCAGCCCTCAGTTTGATTATTTCTTGCCATCTACTCATCTTGGGTGTGTTTAGTTCTTTTTGTTCTAGAGCTTTCAGATATACTGTTAAGTTGCTAATATGAGATCTCTCCAGTTGTTTTATATAGGCACTTAATGCTCTAAACTTTCCTCTTAGCAGAATTTTTATCATGTCCCATAAATTAGGGTATGTGCTATATACATTTTCATTGAATTCTAGATAGTCTTTAATTTATTTCTGTCTTGACCCATTTATTTCATTCAGCAGAGAGTTGTTCAGTTTCCACGAGTTTGTAAACTTTCTGTTGTTTCTATTGTTATTAGTATTCAGCTTTAATCCATGGTGGTCTGATTGAATGCAGTAAGTTATTTCAATTTTCTTGTATCTGTTGAGACTTTTTTGTGCCCTAGCATGTGGTCAATTTTAGAGAAAGATCCCTGAGGTGTTATTTAGCATTTGGGTGAAATAATCTATAAATATTTGTTAGGTCCATTTGGTTTAAAACTTCAGTTAGCTTCAGTATTTCTCTGTTTTGTTTTTGTCTGAATGATAAAAGTGGGGTATTGAAGCAACCTACTATAAGTGTGTGATGGTCAATATATGATTTAAGCTGTAGATGTGTTTCTTTTACAAACTTGGGTGCCCTTGTGTTTGGGGCATAGATGTTCAGAACCGAAATTTCCTATTGGTGGGTTTTCCCTTTAGTGAATATGTAGTGTCTCTAGTTATCTCTTTTGATTAGTTTTGGTTTGATGTCTCCTTTAGTAGACATTAAAATGGCTATACCAGCTTGCTTAGAATACCCTTCTCCAACCTTTACCCTGAGGTAATGTCTATACTTATTGTTGAGGGTTTTTCTTGTAGGCAGCAGAGGGATAGATTATGTTTTTGCATCCTATTAGCTTTCCTTCATTTATTGGGGGAATTGAGACCATTGGTATTAAGAGATATCAATGACCTATGAATATTGATCCTGTTATTTTGTTGTTTATACTGATGCTGCTGATAGTACTGCTAGTGGTGGTGGTGATGTTAGTGGTTTTCTGTTTGTGTTTCCCTTCTTTTGGTTTTGTTGGTGTGAGATTATTTATTGCCTGTATTTTTATAGTTATAGTTAACTTCATAATGTTGGTTGAAGTTTTCATTCTAACACCTTCTATAGGGCTGAATTTGTAGATGTATATTGTTGAAATATGTCTTTATCCTGGAATATCTTATTTTCTCTATCTATGGTGATAGAAGGTTTTGTTCGGTATAGTAGCCTGGGCTGGCATATATCATCTCTTTGATTCTGAAGCATGTTTCCAGTCCCTTCTGGCTTTTAGAGTCTCCATTAAAAGTCAGATGTAATTCCAATAGGCTTTCCTTTGTTTCTACTTGGCAATTTCCCCTTTTAGCTTTTAATATTCTTTCTTTGTTCTGTCTGTTTAGTGTTTTGATTGTTATGTATCAAGGAGACTTTCTTTTCTGGTCCAGTTTATTTGGTGTTCTATGTGCTTCTTAAAACTTTATCTTTTTATTGATTTTCATTGAGCTCTACATTTTTTCTGCTCCCCTCCCTGCCTCTCCCCTCCCCGCCGTAACCCTTCCCCAAGGTCCACCCATGCTCCAAATTACTCAGGAGATCTTGTCTTTTTCTACTTTCTACTTACCATGTACATTAGATCTATGTAAGTCTCTCTTAGTGTCCTCATTGTTGTCTAAGTTCTCTGGGATTGTGGTTTGTAGGCTGATTTTCTTTGCTTTATGTTAAAAAACCACCTATGAGTGAGTACATGTGATAATTGTCTTTCTGTATCTAGGTTACCTCACTCAAAATAATGTTTTCTAGCTCCATCCATTTTCCTGCAAAATTCAAGATGTCATTAATTTTTCTGCTGTGTAGTACTCCATTGTGTAAATGTACCACATTTTCCTTATCCATTCTTTGGTCAATGGGCATTTAGGTTGTTTCCAGGTTCTGTCTATGACAAACAAAGCTGCTATGAACATAGTTGAGCACATGTCCTTGTGGCACGATTGAGCATCCTTTGGATATATACCTAAAAGTGGTATTACTGGGTCTTGAGGAAGGTTGTTTCCTAATTTTCTGAGAAATCACCACACTGACATCCAAAGGGGTTGTACCAGCTTGCATTCCCACCAGCAATGCAGAAGTGTTCCCTTTTC
>PVIU01017079.1:0-42972 GCA_004026605.1 Ondatra zibethicus
AATCTATGTGGGAAGTAGAAAGTATAAAAAGACAAGATCTCCTGAATAATTTGGGAGCATGGGGACCTTGGGGGAGGGAGGGCAGTGGCAGGGAGGGGAGCAGAGAGAAATAAAAAAAATTTAATTAATAAAAAAATTAAAAAAAGAATCCTTTTACAGAAGAATATTACACTTGGACAGAGCCATTACACCTTGTTCACCATTTCAGCTGAGGGAGGATATGGCAAGAATGCAGCAAACACTAGTCCAAGAGCCCTCCGCAGAAACTGAACCTCTAGCCCTTGAACTCTGTATCTTCCATCTGCAGAGCAGGGAGATAGAAATGTTTGTCATTTACACAACCAAGTCTATGGTTTGTTTTGTGTAAGAGTTTCATATATATATTATTCTCAAGCAACCTTGCTCAGACCACTTAGTTTCAACAACTCTCTTTATTGAGTTCTTTATATATTTTGGAGATCAGTCCTTTGTCTGATGTTGGGTTGTTAAAGATTTTTTTCCCATTCAGTAGGCTGCCTTTTTGTCTTATTGACTGTGTCCTTTGCTTTACAGAAGCTTCTCAATTTCAGGAGGTCCCATTTATTTATTGATGCTCTTATTGTCTGTGCCACTAGGGTTATATTTAGGAAGTAGTCTTAAAATTTTAAATAACCCAATTAAAAAGTGGTGTACAGAACTGAACAGAGAATTCTCAACAGAAGAATTTCAAATGGCCAAAAGATACTTAAGGACATGTTCTTCTTCCTTAGCTATCAGGGAAATGCTAATCAAAACAACTTTGAGATACCATCTTACACCTGTCAGATTGGCTAAGATCAAAAACACTAATGATAGCTTATGCTGGAGAGGTTGTGGAGCAAGGGGAATGCTCATCCATTGCTGGTGGAAATGGAAACTTGTGCAACCACTTTGGAATTCAGTGTGGCAGTTTCTCAGAAAACTGGGAATCAACCTACCTAAAGATCCAGCAATTCCACTCTGGGACTATACCCAAAAGACTCCCAATCACACTACAAGAGCATTTGTTCAACTATGTTCATAGCAGCATTATTTGTAATAGCCAGAACCTGGAAACAACCTAGATGCCCCTCAACTGAAGAATGGATAAAGAAAGTGTGGCAAATCTACACATTAGAGTACTACTCAGCACTAAAAAATAATGACATCTTGAATTTTGCATGCAAATGGATGGAATTAGAAAACATTATCCTGAGTGATGCAACCCAGACGCAAAAAAATGAATATTGTATGTACTCACCCATAAGTGGATACTAGTCATAAACAAAGGGCAACAAGCCTATACTTCAGGATCCTAGAGAAACTAAGTAATAAGGTGAACCTAAAGAAAACATATATAGACCCACCTGGAAATTGGAATCAGACAAAAATTTGGGAGCAGGGCGGTGGGAGATAGAGGAGGGGGAGAAGGGGGTTTGAGGAGAACTTGAGGGAATGGGATGGTCGAGATGGAGGAAGGAAAGATATGAGAGCAAGGAAAGAGATATCTTGATTGAGGGAGCCATTATTGAGTTAGCAAGAACACGGCTCTAGAAAAATGCCCAAGAACCCACAGAGATGAACCCAGCTGAGACCCTAAGCAACAGAGGAGAGGGTGTCTGAACTGATCTTACCCTGTAGTCAGACTGATGATTATCTTAAATATCAGCATAGAATCTTCGTCCAACAACAGATGGGAACAGAGCCAATGAACCACATCGGAGCACTGGACTGAGCTCCCAAGATCCAGTTGAAGAGTGGAAGGAGTGAGAGTATGAGCAAGGAATTCAAGACATTGAGGACGTCATCCACTGAGACAGTTTGCTTGAACTAATGGGAACTCACCAACTCCAACTGGACTGGGAGTGAACGAACATGCGAACAACCAAGGCCCTCTGAAAGGGGTTGATGCCTGGGGCAGACTGAGGGGCCACTGATAGTGACACTGGGATTTGTCTCTGCTGCATATACTGGCTTCATGGGATCATAGTCTCTTTGGATGTAAACCTTGCTCAACCTAGATGTAGTAGGAAGGGCCTTGAACTTTCCACAGGGTGGGGTGCATGGCATTCCCCTAGAGTTGGAGGGGTGGGGGAAGAGGGTCTGTGGAGGGAGAAGGAGGGACTGGGAAGAGGGGAGGAGGGGAGGGAGTGGGAATTTGGATTGGTATTTTTTTTAAGTAATACAAAAACATAAAATAAAAAAGGACTCTTTGTCAATTGGATGACATCAACTAGAAATGAATATATACCAAAATAAGAAGGAAAGAAAAGTAAGGCAGTGGAGGTACATGCCTTTGATCCCAGCACTCAGGAGGCAAAGGCAGGCAGATTGTTGAGTTTGAGTCCAGCCTGGCCCACAAAATGAGTTCCAGGACATCCAAGGCTATTCAGAAAAACCCTGCCTCAAAAACAAACAAACAAAGAATATGTTCCATTTTTTCACACCAATATGATGATTTATTTTTGTTCCTTGTCTTACAGAAATAAGGAGGACCTTTAATACTGAGCAAGCAGAAAAGGATGTTTTTGTTCTTCACTTAATTGCGTACTTAGCAGGAAAGTTTAGTATTGAGCTTTAAACATTATTATAACAGAATTATTGTTGTCTAGGAGCAAATGCCCCTGACTGCACATGAGTAGAGTCAGGGTCCAAGGTTTCCCAGGTAGTCCCCACTGAGACAGTCTTTCACTAAATCTGGAGCAGGACAGCCTCACGAGACTAGTTACATGGTGTTTCTTTGTGGTGGAACTGCATATTTGTGAACATCAACAATAAACCACTATGTATAATTCTTCATAGACTTGGTGACATTCAACTTGACCTGTTTTCTGTTGAGAACTTTTACACGAATTCTGCCTTAGACACCTGGGGTGATTCACCAGCGGACCATCCAGACACGCTGCTTTTCTCTGGAAGACTGTTGCTGATGCCACTCCATTAGTAGCCTGCCTACGACAGCTGGTTGACATTCCATGCGAGTTCTTACAGATTTGGGCTTCGAAGAGCTGAGAAGTTGTGTAGGTTTTCAAATTGGCTCAAATATTTAAGAAACGCTATTTGGTTTTTTTTGTTTGTTTGTTTTATTCTATTTATTTCTGATAGTTCTAATCTTCATCTCTTCTTTCTCTTCTTAGGCAACCTGACTAAAAGCCTTTTTATTTTTCTTCAAAGAACCAACTTTTAGGTTTAATTTCTTTTGCTAAATGTCTGATTTCAATTTCATTTATTGTATGTTATTGGTTTTTTTGCCATTTCCTGTCTCTTAACTGCTTTGGATATAATTTGTTTGACTTGTTTCTGTTGGCATAGATGGCTTGGTTTTATTGTCTCTTCCTCGATTTTAAGGTAGCATCATAGGCCAATAATTTGAGATTGTTTTTTCCTGACACATGCAGAATATGATAAAAAGTAATCTTCTGTGCACTGGTTTTCCTATCTTGAAAGAGTCTAATAAATCATACTTCTACTTTCATTTATTTGAACATATTTTTAAGTATTTACTTTTAATACTTGCTACTGTGTGTCTCTGTATGTGTGAATGCATGTGCTTGTAGAAGCCTAGATGGGCATTAGATACTCTGGAGATGGAATCTAAAGAGGTATTTAGTCTCTGACATGGGTGATGGGAGCTATACTCTAGTCTTTACAAGAAGAGTTCATTATCTAACTACTGAGCCATCCACTGCCTCAGCTGAATGTATATTTAAGATTTTTCTTGAGATTTCTTCCAAGACTTGTTATCTAGAAGTCTGTTTAATACTAGTCTTTACTCTCAATAATATAATTTTTTAAATATTTAAAGTGTTAAAAAATGTAGGTCCATCAAAACACAAGGCAGTGAGAGAGACCCTAGAAACTGAGAGTTTTAACTTTTAATAAACAGAAAAATATTATGACTATAATCATTCACTCAGCTTCTTGGCCAGCTCCTAGCAAATAAATATATTTGTTCTTTTAGATGTTTTGTGAAAATATGTTTGTATATGCACTAAAATTCACCCAATGATATTAAATTAGCAAAGGTTAATTTTGATAATAGTTATTTTTATTCTGAAATATTTTTCCAGTTTAGAAATACACTAGGTCCAGAATTTTACTTTTCCAGAGCAATAAATGTCTACCAAATTAAAATTAATATATATATCAGGATAACTCAGTAGTCAGAACAATACAGAGATAGATGGGAACATACTTAGTGGGCTCAACTGCCAATAATGTTGATAAGAAAACAGTAGCGATGGAGACAACCCGAAACAACTAGATAATGTGAAGAAGGTTGACAGTCATCTACAATGGTGCAAGTTGTGATAAAAGACATGGTACAGCAAATGTGTGTATGTGTTATGTGTACGTGCACATGTGTGTTTGTGACTTATTCATGTCATATGCTAAAAATCACTATTTTCCCAGTGCCTCCCATTTAAACCTCAAAGCAATATATGGAAGCATAAAGCATTGTTTCCATTTTATAGACAGAATTCCAGAAAAGGTGTGCAAATTTAGAACATATAGTGATTAAAATTTACAGCTGGACTTCAGAGACGTATATAACTCTATAGAATTTTGAAGATAATTCCTTTTTCTATGATGTTGTCAGACATAATGTGTCTAACAAACACTTGATAATTGCACAGGTTATAATCATTTGGAAGAAAGACAAAAAATTGAAAATGACAGCACTCTCTGATATGTAGATGGAGCCCAAAGAAAGAACATTCAAACTAAATTTGAGTTGAAGAGAGAGAGCATCTACTACAAGTTTGGAGGCCTGAAATCAAATGGCTATCAACACAAGCTTTTCAATAAGATCATGGAAAAGAAAAATTGCAAAAATTCCTGCCATTTAGTGATGCCTTGTTAAGTCTCAGATTCACTAAGACTCCGACTTGCATTGAGTGAGTTTTTAAAAAAATACTTCATTTTCTGTTAAACTAGAATAGTCAAATGCTTTAAAAAGGAAGAAAATACACCAAAATGTCAATATTGGGGAGTAGTAATTTTAATAATTATTTTCTCTAATACTCTGCAAAAATCAGCCATGGGGTTTAAAGGTTATAATTTGCTTGTTTAGTGCAAAAAAATAATTTGATTCAAAATAATCTCTTTAAGTACTTGAATACATTCTATTTCAGGAAAAGGTTATATGAGAGGCAGAAATTACTCAGGAAATGCCTGTGGAAAACTCAGCTGTCTTCACCATTTTGCAAAATGTGATTAGGCATTATTCAAAATGAGGGGGAAATAAGGATATGTTACTTTATTTGTCTTATAATCTACTACAGGTGTAGCCTAACAAAGAAATACAGATTCATGTGATGTTGAGGATGTGGGGAAGCTGAGATATTCTGATAACCAGTGAATACATCCTGAGAGTACACAGTGGATTCCCTGGTCTTACAGCAATTATAGTTGAAGTAAATAGCTGTTCCTGTAAGCATTACTGTAATCAGCACTTCAATTTCAATACGGATGAGAGAAGAACTGTCATTACACAGAGAATAAAACAGGATTAGAAGAAAATGGGAATGGGGAAGAGGAAGAAGGGAATAGCAGGGTTCTGATATTTGCAGTGTGGACCCTGTGTTCTGTTTAAATTACCCCTGCAGTAGTTTTTGACACGTGCTAATGTTTATGAAGCATTTATGGAGATTGAAGAGAAAACTATCAGCCATGTTGACATGAATTCTATGTGACAATTGCCGCTGATTTGAAGAGAAAATGAAAATGGATATAAATAAAGTATTTCAGGTCATTTTTCATTCAGAAAATATTCTCTTTTGTTTTTAATATCAAACAAATAAGAGAAACTTATGAAGCATTTTATCCACAAAACACAAGTAGAATAAGTGATTATAAGAGGAGAGGAGGTATTAAATAGAACTAGAAATCAGGCATCAACTGGATCTAGTGCGACAAATGCTCACATATACCAAATTTTATCTTTCACAATTTTCCAGTTAGATGAAGATGAGGAAGCTTCTAGAATTTGTTTAGCAGAAGGCGGTGAATCCATGCGAGTCAGAAGCTTGCTTGGTTGTAAACTAATTCGTAGTAACAACTCATGCTAGCAATAAGCCATTCATGCCTGGGATGAATAATCCAAAGTCATAAAGAAGTCAGGGTGTAAGGAAGGAAGTCGTGTTTATAGAGCATTTGCCCATACATCCAGCACAGCACCATGTACTGTTTCTTCGCTAATCATTATCCCTACAATGATCCACCACTTGGTTCAATCAAGAAATTATTCATGCCCACGGGGACTATTACCAGACCATCTTTCTGAACCAGACATCACTGTAGGAGGAATGGAAGTAAATACAGGGTTAAGGAAGTGAAGTGAAAGAGGTGAAGCCAGGCTTTTGTTCTTTCTGATTCACTTAAACTCAAGCAAAAGTAACATTAATTACTTTACATTTTCTGTAGTATGGACCCCACTGGCATCTCATAGGAAGCTAGGCTTATCTTCCAGTTTAGGCAGAAAAAAATGTCCTGAACTTGCATGTGCTGTGAAAGAAATACATCTATTCAATTTATAGGATGGCCTAAAGGAAGGATGTGGCAATGTGCAGAAGAGAATATAAGATGAAGTCTTTCCTGTCACAGTGACTGGCATACACAGGCTGAGGAATCTTTCCAACCTTAAGGAACTGTACCTGGGCATGAGGGAGATATTTGAATTATGCCAGAGAAAGGGATTTCAGGATAAGTCTGTGCCTATAAGAAGTTGGAAGTGGGGCATCATCTATATGAGTTGACAATAGATGATACAATTTAGTGGCTTTTGAAATTAAATTGCTCAAAGGGTATAATATATTTTGAGGTTCAATGTTCAAGCATAGTTTTAAGTAAGTAAAGATTAAATTAAAAATAATTTAGATATCAGTATTTGATCATACACTCTGATATACTGGATCAGATGGATACCTAATATTTTATAATAATATCACCCCCACAATTGTTGAGTTGATACTTTCAAGCTCCATGTACAATATTTGGTAAGAGACTATTCTGTCTATATTTTCTTTGCAAGGGGAAGGCAAAAAAAAGGCCATAGAAAAACTCTGAATAGCTTAAGGGAAAACAGGCTTCATAGTAGGCCCTGATCTC
This sequence comes from Ondatra zibethicus, assembly GCA_004026605.1. Classification (NCBI taxonomy): domain Eukaryota; kingdom Metazoa; phylum Chordata; class Mammalia; order Rodentia; family Cricetidae; genus Ondatra; species Ondatra zibethicus. The sequence continues at coordinate 7,108 of PVIU01017079.1, forward strand.
CCAAAAGTAGAGTCTTGATCAGGACTTGGAAGCACAGAATTTTGAAATAAGACATTACATGAGACACCAAAGAAGAAATGGGGAAAAGAGAACAGGGAAGAAGTCCACTCAAAGCAGGATTTCAGATAATGTTCCACCATTAGTCTAGTCCTTCAGGGAGTGCTGGATAATAATTTATACCCTAGAGTTTAATTTGTGACTCTATGAACAATGGACTTTCTGTGTTCCAAACACCAGATAGTATTGATATATCTCCTATGATTTTATTTCCTTTTAACTTTCTAGATTGCTTAAGCATCTCTAGAAGTCAAGGACAATTTTTATAAAAGAGATTCCATGTTGCCTTAAGCAATTAACAGGGAAACATGAGCAACTGAGAAATAAGTGATGGGGTCAGATGAAGAAAGATTTGGGGAAACAGGATAGAAATCACTATGTCTGATAAAGAGATGGGTTCCAGTGAGTCTCAAAATCAAAAGAACAAGATAATTAATATATTGGAAATGTATGTATGTTTCCTGTTTCCAAACAATGTATGCTAGATTCTTGAGTTGGTGCCTATGTAACACCTTCCTGTACAACAGGAAAAATGCACTGTTTGATCCATATGGGGCACTCAGAATTACAATGCTGCTAACATGGACCTATTAAGACTACCTTGGAATAACCCAGGGAGGATTCTGACCTGGTAAAAAGGATTGTTATTAGGTAAACAGAAACCAAAACTCAGTGTTTCTCCAGAATGTCCCAAGTCAGGTTTCTGTTTACCAAGAAAACCACTATTTCCATGATTCCCAACTCAATAGTCAGCCACCTTGGACAAGGGTGCCTAGGTCTCAATTACCCAAACATTGAGCATCAGCTCAAAGGCCCCACTCTGCTCTCAGCTAAAATCAACATGCTTTCCCATCCAGTTGCTGCTTTCTACTCCTGTGAGGCAGTTCTTCAGTTTGTTACCCAATAAACTGCTTTTTCTAACCACAGAGTGGTCTAGTTCAGTGGTTCACTATGCCTCACTTACATATACCGCAGGTAGATTCAATTCAGCTGTGTTGTGAAACCAAGATTATCTATCCCAGCAAAGGATTCAGTAATTTTAATTTAACTTTACACCTTAAATTCACATTTCACAACAATCCAAGAATAGGGGCCATTTGTCAAGTATGTCATTTTCCCTAATGGCATTTAAAACATGGCCAGATAAAGGTAGTTCTCAGAAGGAAGCATCAATGCTGGGTATTTAGTACCAAAACTATATCAATTAGGTCACAGTATATAAAATGACACATTGAAAAAAACCTACCCATGTATTATTCCTGTTTGGTATCTAGTTTTAGAAAGAAGTCATAGCTTTAAGAGACAATAAAAATGTTAATTTCAGAAGTAATAATATGGCAAATGTAAATAAGGGAAGACTGAAACTCTGAATCTTTAAAATTCTCCAAGATGAGGAAGAAAATTAAAATTAATATTTCATAGAAAAACATACATGTATTGATGTGCCCTCCAGATATTAACATTTTCTAATTTTTTCATCAATTAGTCTGAAATGTTCTTCTTTCTAGCACATGATTGTTAAATAATTATGTATGCTCACTTGCATGCTTAATTATCAAGACAGATTTTCTTAAAGGCTCATCTTTTGCTCATTCTCCCCACAGAAAGCAAAGACTTAAATTGCTTTTGTTCAAAGAAAATAGTTTCATTAGAGTTATTTCCACCTCAATGAAAACTAAGTGATGTCTTTCAAAGTAACATAATAGGTGTCTTATAATTGAAAGAGTCGGCACATTTTTCCTGTGATGGCATAAATCCCTCTTCTAAAGTTTTAATACTTGTAAAATTTAGAGGAGAGAACTCCTCTTTGAAACTAAAACTGTTGATTCAGTACTATCATAAGCAAAAACATCACTTAAGCCAGACAATGATTGACAGTACAAACTGTCACATATAAATATAATCAATTCCAAAAGAGGAATGAAATCAGAAATGCATTTTGCAAAATGAATTATATTTTCATTATAATATTCTTCGATGTAGCACTTCAAAAAAGAAGAAACACACCTCAGACTCAAAAAAGGGATATTCCAAATCATAAACAACACACAAGACTACAACTATTGTGTATTAATATTATTATTAATATTACAATTATTATTACTGGTTTTCAAGACAGGGGTTCTCTGTAACTTTGGAGCCTGTCCTCAAACTAGCTCTTGCAGACTAGACTGGCCTCAAAGTCACAGAGATCTGTCTGCCTCTGTCTCCCAATTGCTGGGATTAAAGGCATGCACCACCACCACCCGGCTATCAATGTTATATGCAAAGGAATTAATGGCATGCTCTATTCCAATATTCAGTAAAGAAAACTGGATAATTTTGTGTGTGACAGTCTCAGCACATGAATTTTTGAATTTCAGAAGTATGATAGTTAAGTATTACTATGATTAAGTTGAATGTAATATGATATATGGAGTAATTTCATTTACAATTGCCTTACAAGATGCAATAGTAAGAATTTCTCATTAAAGACAATCTCAGAAAAACAAACATGTTATATTCAGTTCAACAGAAGTTCCAGGAAGGTAACAGCTTGAATGATGGTAACCCATAAAAGGTGTATATTTCTGTGAAAAATCCCATTGGCAACCAATGTTCATAATTTCCTGTGAACTCTTTTCTTGGAACCTTTATGGATTTCCACAGTGCTGCATAATTAGAAGAGTTGTGTCTTAACTACTGTGCCTCTGCTGCTCTCATTGGCTTCTCACAAATAAACGACTCATGAGCATTTGTGACACTGAATCCATATGGGTGCCTTAGTAACTGTGGTTGTTCTAATTTCCCACCAGTGTACTGTGGATTGTGTGTTCCCTGTGTTCCTTAGGCTCTTCTTGACTGAGGCAGTATCCCAGATTTTCTTGATTCTGATGATCTTCCTAGCTATTAGGATGAGCTTCCTTTGGGGGGTCTTTTGGTGCATTTTTCATTACTGAGTAACAAAGTGCAAATGAAGCCAAAGAAATTAGCCACATCAACCACAGAGTAAAATTACATCATAATGAACCCTCAGGGTTGTAATGTAATGAATCTTACAGGGTTGATATTGACTTGGATACAAGTTCGGGATTATCAGACTTCCTGCCATGATGTCTACCCTCTAGAAATATAAAGTTAAGTTCTTAGTCAGGACAGATACATCATTTAAATAATCTCTAAATTATTAGTGCCTTAATTCATTTACTTACTTATTTCTAGAAAATATGTAAATATTTGTGTTATGTTTTGAATTCAACCAAAACTTTTCAACCAAATTATTAATATCATTCAACCCAAAATTATGTTTCATCACTCACCTTGTTCCTATTTTGGTCACTGTGATTCTTTTTAGCAGATTCCTATGGCCCTTTGACACATCAACCGTCATCCTTTCTTTTTTTGCTGCTATGCTTCCTCACTTCCTAGACATATAAAGTAGTAAAAGTTATTAGCATATCTTGTGGCCTATGTTTTCTGACAGGACTTTTATCTTGTTATCTTGTTTTGTGCAACTTTGATGTCCAAAACATATATTCTTGTTGCAAAGTGTTCTTGTTCTTATTTGTTATACCATTTTTGGGTAAATCACGAACTAGGGGAAGCAATAATTGGATACATCTGAGCACTGTGGATTTAAGTAGAGATTTTATGAGCATTATATAAGCAGACCATGAAATTAGCTATTTCTCTGCCACAAGAAAATATATAAACTGGAAATCTTGCAATTAAGCACTTGTCTTTGAATTAGTTGTTCTCTCTATAAAAGTAACTCACTAAATGTTCTGGAAGTCATAGCAGCCACAGCTGGGACATCAATCCTTATATATAGAGCAATTCTTTGTATTTATTCCTTTGCCACTGAAACCTTTACAAGCATATTTTTGCTGTGCCTCAAGAACCCACCCTGTGAAATTGGAAACAGCCCACTCTTTAATTTCTCTCTGCTACGAAATGCTCATTCAGAACTGTTCTTCAAGATCTCCAAGACACCCAGAGCTCCTCCTGATGTCCCTGGGAGCAATAATAACATTGCCTCAATTTCTCTGAGGATCTTCTGTTTGATAACTCTTTATGGAACATGTGATGCATACTATATAATTTGATAGCATTGGATAAATATATTTCTAATGCTCAACTTAGATAATATTCTAGAAAAAAGAATAAGAAGTGGTATAGCAATTCTAACTTCCTAGTAAGTGCACTACATTGTCTTTTCCAGATAATATTCCTATGGTTTTTCATACTCCTGAGACAGTTAGAGGCCTAACAAGGAAAAGAACTTAATCATGACACATTGAAATATTTTCATTGATCTTATAGGTATTCATCTTCTAGTTTCATAGATGAATGTGTGGAATGACATATTATTTCTGTGACTCTGTGTTCTCTATACCTTCTATGTATGAATAATGTGGTTCAAAATTTCTGAGACAGAAAGTTCTTTATTAGTAGATTAGGTGGTACTCAGTGTTAAACCACAGAAAAAATCTAATGCAAGTAATCTAGCAGTCAAAGAGTCAAACACATTACTTGAATTCACTCAGTTAACCTCAGTCTTGTTTGTTCATCTGAAAAACAAAGATTGTCTCCATGTCAAGCATGTACAGATAAGGTGTCAGTGCGATAACTGTATCCAAACTGTAAGGCTCTTCTTACTTTAATCAGATTATCTACTGAAGAACTTCACTAACAACAGACACAGAAATTTCCAAATCAAAGTTACTTATTTATTTATTTATTTGTGTCTATGTGTGTGCTTATGTCATAGTTTATGCGAGGAGAATAATTTTTCTCTCACTCTCTAATGTTGATCCTGGGGATTAAACTTAGATCTTTAAGCTTGGTGGCAAAAGTCTTTTGTGTCTGAGTCGTTTTGCTAGCTCATTGTAGGAGCAATTTAACTCCAGTTACATTTATTGATTTCTGGCTGATCAGTGCTATCTATGTCAGGACTCCTAAATACTACTTCTTTCTTTACTTCCTAAAACATTGTCAGGATGGTTACCAGATTCCTGAAAGAGTAGTTCTTCTTCAGATATAAAAATAACATGTCAACTCTTCAGTTGAAGTATTTGCAGTGTTTCCCTCAAGTACCTGATACCTCTTAGTATCTCAATTGTAGTAACTTTTCTGAAAGTCACTTATGAAGGGATCTTTTCAACAGCCGTGCTTCTGTGTCATCATGTTTGGTCTAACCACTATGCATTGATGATTTCCAGAAACAGTCTGTGGGATTTCAGTGTGTATCTGGTGATATGATCCAGAGCTAAAAGCAGGGCACATACCTACCGAGTTTCCTTTATTATTGAATCATTTCCATTTTAGTATAGAATTTACTTCCTAAACTTCTCAACATCATTGCCTCTCCCATTTCTGTTCTGCATACTCCAATGTATTTTAGCCTCACCTTCATGATATTGTTTAAATATATTTGCCAATTAATGCTGTAAACGTATCTTCTCACAGATTATTTTTGTCACTATCCCTACGTTCCCACTCCATTGAATAAACACATTTCTTGAAGTGATTTTGAACAGTATTTCCCAATATATTCTCCTCTTGAGTCCTCTGAATCAATCATGATCATTTTTCTGTTTCTTCCAAACGAAACTGAAGAGAGAGCTTCAGCCTCCATGTGTATTTCTACTTGACATCGTTTCTCTCTGGCTTCACTTAGCATGAGGAGCCTTGGGTCTTCCTAGGGGAAGTTCGCTCCCTAGGATCTTGTTGTTAATGTGCCTGCAGTTCTACTTTTGGAAGGTTCTGCATATCTCTCTTTTGCTGCTCCCTTTCTTTCACACATAATGTGAGATTTTCTTTAAGAACTTAAATAAAAATTACAAATTAGGACAGTTATCATTGGTGTGTGCTGTAGGGAGACTGTCATTTGTGAGATTTATTATCCATATCACCCGAAGGTGACTGTCAATTATAAGTTCAAGAGAAATCTCTTCTGCCTTTCAACAAGAAATCTCATCTCCTTCCTAATATCCGTGCTTACTTCTTCCATTGGAAATAGATATATTATTATATGATTCATTTTCTATGGTTGAATGACGATGGCAATATAGAGATTTTACCATTAGGGTTGAACTATAAATTATAATTTTATACTACGGTAATGGGAAACTCATTTTTATCCCATTAATATTTGAGTCCATTTCTTTTCCTTTTCTTTCACAACTAAATTATATGGTAGGAAGGTTACATCTGGCATGTTGAAGCACATTCAGTTAAATAGTCAAATAAATTTAAAAACATGAGACATAGTCTACTAAAACAATTTTAAATATTATGCAGAAGAGAGGTGAGAGGGCATTTGAAAAGCAATGAGGAAAAGAATCAAATGAAGAAAGCTATCAAAACATGGTAAGAATTACCAAGATTGGAGAAAGAGGGAATGTCCATAGAAGAGTAACAAAACTTTGTAAATTCTTATTAAAATATTTTGTTTAAGAAATATGTTGAGTTTGCTGGTAGAATTTTGGGGGTTGATATGTATCTGCCATATCATCTACAAATAAAGATACTTTGACGTCTTCCATTTGTATCCCCTGGATCTCCTTTAGCTGTCTTATTGCTTCACCTTTATCTTCAAGTACAATATCTAACACATATGGAGAGAGTGGAAAACATTGTTTTGTTTCTGACTTTAATGGTATTGCTTTGAGTTTCCCTCTGCTTAATCTGATGTTGGCTATCTGCTTGCTGTAAAATTATGTTTAGGTATGTCCCTTGTATCCCTGATCTCTCCCAGACTTTTATCATGAATGGGTGTTGGATTTTTTTCAAAGGCTTTTTCAACATCTAATGAGATAACCTTGTATTTTTTTTTCTTTTTCTTTTTTCAGTTTATGTAGTGGATTACTAATAATATTCTGCTACTCTCACAGACATGGCCCTGGGATAATCACCATCAGATGCTCCATCCAGACTGATAGAAACAGATAAAGAGACAAAGAGCCAAACATGAGGCTCACCTCGGTGATCACGCAGAAAAGGGGAAGGAGGGAGTGTAGCAGCCAGAAAGTTAAAGGACACCACAAGAAAACCCACAGACTGAACAAAGCTGGACTCATAGGGGCTCACTGAGACTGGACTAATAATGAGAGGCTGCATGGGTCTAACAGGTAATCTGCATATATGTTATAGTTGTGTAGCTTGATGTTTTGTAAGACTCTGAAAAGAGTGAGTGGGGACTATTTCTCACATTTTCTCCTGCTTTGGGAACCCTTTAATTACTACTGGGTTGCCTCATCCAGCCTTAATATGAGAAGAGGTACTAATCTTATAGCAACTTGATTTGCAGTGGTTTGCTCATATCTTTTGACCTGCCCTTTTCTGAGGAGAAATAGAGGAGGAGTATATATATGGGAGAATGAACCTATGAAAAGAACATGGAGGGGAAACTGCAGTCAAGATGTAACATATGAGAGAATAAATTCATAAAAAATAAATAAGTTGAGTAAAAATTAACGTGAAAGACAGACATGTTTAATTACTTTATTTGTAAAAACACTTTTCAGTATAATGTGTAAATTATTCCAAATTTACTTAATATTCAGTAAGCAATTTTCAAACAAATTTCTCCAAAAGATACTTATGTATATACGAGAGTATATAGAGTTCTCAGTAAAAAATCAGACTTTGTACTTAAAGTTCCTCATATCCACTGAGGAGCTAAGGAACACTGCATATTTTCAAATTTTTTTATTGATGATTGCCTATTTAGTGGTTTTTGGTAGGAAGTGGTGTTTTTAAAATTCCATCAGCTTTCCACATCATTTTGAGCTTCTCTATCTCTGGTTAGCTTCTCCTGAGACAAATAATTGTGGTCATTGGTTTCTCAAAAAAAGAGAGAGAAAAGCATTTAAAACCCTGGGAAGGAGCCTCATGAGATACGAATATTAATACTTTGAGAATCTTATGACTTTGATTTTAAATGGTATTATTCATAGGCACATAGCTGAGTTTCTATTTCAGATTATATTTTGGAAACCGATAGGAAATAGGTATGCTGCCTGTCTTAACCATTGTTCCATTGCTGGGAAGAGACATGATGACCAAGGCATAGTGGGAAGCCTGGCGCTAGGCAGGCAGGCAGCTAAGTGCTGGACAAGTAGTTTTTTTTTTTATCTCCAAGATGGAGTCAGAGAGCAGAATTTAGCTTGGGTTGGGCTTTTGATACATCAAAGCCCACCCCCAGTGACAGACCTCCTCCAACAAGTCCACTCTTCCTAATCATTCCTCAACAGTCCACAAACCTGGGAATCAAATATTCAAATACATGAGCCTATAGGGGCCATTCACATTCAAAACATCACATTCCACTCCCTGGCCCACCATAGACTTGAAGTTATATAATATTGCAGAGCAAATTCAGCCCAATTCCAAAGTTCCCATATTCTTTTATAATCTTAAGGCTGATTAAGAGTCCAAAGTCTTTTCTGATACTCATGGCAATCTCTTTACTGTAACTCCATGTAAAATTAAATTCAAAAAGCAGTTTGCATACTTCCTAGCACACAACAGCACAGAATAAGTATTGCCATTCCAAAATGGAGGAAAGAGTCTATAGTGAGGAAATACTGGTCTAAAGCAAGACTGAAAATTAGCAGGGCAAACTCTAAATTCTGCATCTCAATGTCTAATGTCAAAGTTCTTTTTAGCTCTCTCACTCCTTCCAGCTTTGCTGACTCCTCTCTTGGGCTTTTTCCTTCTTGGGCTTTTTCCTAGCCACTCTGAAGCTTCTCAGCAAATATCCCACAGAGCTGGCATCTCCAGAAACTTGGTATCTCCAGTGCAATCCAGTTATGTTTTCTCTAGGTATCCATACATGAACTCCTCTTCCACATGCCTGGTCTCAGGAGACTTTTCTTAGTCTGGGAGGAAGATGACCCAACCCCTTTCCTGAATCCTTCTTGATAAAACAAGAACTGCATGTCTGAAGTGGTCAAGTCCGGCTGCCTACTGAGATATATCTCCCCCTATATCCAAACACCTTAAAACTGCATAAGCTTTGGATTTCTGGTTATAAAGGTTGAGGCAATCCCTTCAAACTCCTTATTCCACAGGTTGCAGATTCCCCTGGGGGGGGGGGTCATGCCCTGAGGACATCACTTGTTTTATTCCATTCAGCATCAGGCCATTTTTTTTTTAAAGTCTCATCTCCTTGAACACAGGACCTGGCTCCAACATTACATTTTCTGGTTCTCTTTTTCTCCTCAAACTGTACATTTTTTATATCCTATTGCCACTCTTGCTCTTTTTCATTGTAGATGTACATAAGTGTGATCTCTTAACTGCATGACACAGTCAATCCGGGGTTGTCTTCTGAGTCAACAGTCTTCATCTTCAGTTTGCCTCTCATAGATTTTTTGAGCAAGGACAGAAAGCAGCTACATTCTTTGCAAATATATCACAAGAATAATTTCTAGGCCAGTTGTTAATATTAATATTGCCCCCTCTGAGATCTCTTTATCTGGGCCTACATTGTCCTTATTAATTTTGTCACTGCTGTCTCCCATGATCCTACTAGGGTGACCCATTAATCCTCATTTACAGCATGCAATAGCTTTCCTAGTTCAAAATTTCAAAGTCTTCTCCTTTCTTCCAACAATCAACATGGTCCACCTTATCACAGGAATACCCCAGTCCCTGGTTATTATTGTTCTACCAAAGAAACACCATGGCCAAGGTAGCTTATAAAAGAAATCATTTAGTTGGGGGGCTTGCTCACACTTTCAGGGGCCTAATACATTATCATCACGGTGGAAAGTATGGTAGCAGGTAGGTGAGCAGACAGACAAGGTGCTGGAGAAGTATCTGAGAGCTTACATCTTCTCTGCAAAATGGAGGAAGAGATTGAGCAATTAAAACTTTAGAGTCCATCCCTAGTCATACACCTCCTCCAACAAGTTATATGGCCTAATCCCTCCTAAGCAATTCACCAACTGGGAATTAAGCATTCAAATATATGAATTTATGTGGCCCATTCTTATAAAAACTACCACAAAAGCAATAGTATTTATAACATGAATCAGATCATATATATTCAGAAATTAGAATAACCTTTAAAACTTTTGAATGTATTAATTTATTTTTGTTACTCTCCACAATTTGATGGTAAGGCCCTATTGCTGAAGACACAACTGACTTATGTTATTAAACATAAAGAAATTAAGCTACTGAAAAGAAGCTTCACTACTGCTGAGTTACATTAAAGGTGCTAGAAGGTACTTTGCCTGTTGCTACAAGAAAAAAAAAACAGTCATCAGTATCACCTAGCTACAAAGCCTACAATCTATAACAGTGACCAGTGGACATCCTGGGACAATAGTGGCACTAATGTTATGGGAGAAACTAAATGCATCTTGATTGGATTTCAGGCAGACTCCATGAGTGTAACATGACACTGGTAAACTCATGAAGAACCTCCAACTAGGAAAGTCATGGGACCTAAGGGGAAAACTGCTGCTATTATTCAGCTAAAGGAATATAACAATAAAATCACTCCTAAGGGCATATTGATGCTAAAGATGTAGATCAGTGCCTCTCTAAGGCATTGAATGTTTGGACATAAGAGTGAAATCACCAACTCTTTCAGTTGATTTGTTACCTCCAACCATTTGCTTATGCTTTGGAGTGGATTGTTTTAAAAAGAAAGGCTAACAAGGCATTCTGAACACACTCAGCATATCTGTGTATTAGCTTCTAGGTAATGATGACAGAATAGGCAGAAATGTTTCCTTCTAAATGAAACATGTCAGCTTTTTGATATGATTGGCCATAGTCACAGTCACTTGTCAATCAAAAAGACAGTACTGATGTCTCCAAAATAAACTAAAAATTGTTTCAGTAAACTTATTATTTGTTAAAGCTTTTTTGATACAATAGTACTGCTGATATTTGGGAAAAAAGTCCTTGACAAAATTATAAACTCCTCTATCAACTGAGGACTTGCAGATGGTGCCTTGTACCTGAAAGTTCGTCAGATTGATAAAAGAACCCAATTGTAATTCCAGTTCCATGACTTAATAATTGAAGAATTCTTACTAAATATTCTATCTCCTCGAGCTTCGCTTTCTTCTTCTGCTAAACTGAGATAATTAAGCCTGGCCCATCTGTTACAACATGTGTTTATGAGGGGAATGGTGGGGGTATTACACATGAAACATTTAAATGGCAATGTAAAAGCTCATTGCTGGTAATTGTAGTCATAACACCAGTATCATTAATAGAAAGGACTAGGAGATAAAAACAGAACTGACAACAATACACAGATTACGTGGTATTAGGCACACCTTCACACATAGTCTTTATCATTAAAACACATCAATTAAGCACACACTATAAAACAATAATGTTACCTTCAGAATTGTGAGAATTCAGACAATGGTTCTACCTTAAGTTTTCACTGTATAAGGGACCATAAACACGAACAGATAAGAAGTTCTATAAGAACAACACTGCAGAGTAGCAATGTGTAGATTGTTAAATTTTATTATGTAATTACGATTTTACATTAAGAGACTCATAGTATTCAATTTTGCATTTTAAAGAATTTTTATGGTATTATACACAAGAAATGGAATTGTAATATCTCAGAAAGTGGATCAAAATTGCTCTGCAATAAAGAATAATCTTTGCCATAATAGGATATTTTCAGCTTAACAACTTTATATAACCACTAGCTGTTTTTATGATCTTTTTTCATAGAATTCTGAAAATACTTGATTAAGAAAACACATTTCATCCATTGACGTTTGGAAAAACAAATCAGTTTAGAAACACAGTGAAGTAAGAAAAAAAGGCGTGGTCAACTTTTTCATACACTTGCCCTACAAGTTATGTTGAAGTGGTAGCCTCGTGAAACAGTTACACTCAGACTGAATCTAGACAATGGCATGATAATACAGGAAGGAGCAAAGGGACAAAGTGAATTCTGTGACTCACTCCATCTTTGGAGAAGGTACTAGGTTATATATAGCTCTGTGCTTTGATACTGGAAAAGCCATTAGGCCTCTCAAACATTGATAATCATATAATATATGAAATATATCCAGATAATTGTGATGATTAAATAATTAGTGCAAAGGCTTCTTTTTATTCCTCTCCACTACCCTCTTTTATTTGTTATCTGACTTTTTTGATGTTCTCTAACTAGGGTTCCATATGTCACACAGTGTGAGAAAGAGAAAAGACAACTGGAGTATTTTATTTCAAACAAGTATCTAGAGCTATTGTAAAAACCAATTTTATTTTTTATAAAGATCTCAGTGCTATTACTGTGCAAAATGCATTGTTTCAGGCAGGCAGCAATAGTGACAGAAATATGTGTTTATAGTCTGTTCCAAAGTCTACAAGGCAAACAAATTATGTTCAATTAAGAGTTTTTACCTCTCATGTGTAGAAATATATTCATATGTATATGTGTATATATGACAGAAATATATGCAAAATGTAGAAATTATGATAAAAATTAATTCATATATCTTCACTGTAGGAAAAATTAAAATGTTGGATAATAAATTACTCAGTACTTGCATCATGTTAAAAGTTTTGAAGGAAAGGAAAATGATTAGCAGAATTTCTTAGAGAAGATTTATTCCTCTAAAAAGACAGTTTTAGCAGTAAGGTCAACCTAGATCAACAGCAAATACAAGCTCTGCTGAAAGCACAATATTAGATGCACTTACTGACCAGGAAGAGGATGCTAAAGGGCAGGTTTAGTTAAAAATAATAATAAATGGAAGCTTTGAGTTCTGGTCTAGAAAAAAATTTCATAGGTCTACAATTAGCTATTTTGATAATAAGCAAAAAGAAAGGCATGAGTTACTACACTTGTCAATTGAAACAAAATGTGTAAGGATAAAACAGACAGATGGCAATGATCTGTTTTTAAAAATGTCAGAGCTTCTCACCTTGTTTAGAAGAAAGCGAAAGCCTGCACTGACAAGCAGAAGAGAATGAAGAAAGATCAGTTGTCTACAGCTGGTAATAATAGTGAAGGCACAATTTCCAGTGCAGCGTTTCTTGGAAAAGTGAGCGGGAAAACAAGTCTAGATGCCACAGTTCATGTAAGAAAGCACTTGACGTTTGGGCACATTTGTGAGCATGCTCAATAGAACAGCATAATTTGACAAGACAGGATGACAAACACATTTTGACCACACTTATCTCACAGCCATTGGACACACACCATAATGTTTAAATGTCCAAAATAACATCTCTGGGGATGCTTGGCTTGCATTAAACAGCTGTGGTGGGAATAGAAGGAAAAGAACTTAGAAGATGAATTGAAATATGTGTAAGATCTCAAGATGTCTTCCTGTACCAGCAGTCAGCACCTTTGTAGGGCAAGACTGATGATGGTCAACCACAGAGAGCAACCAATCATTCATTAGTCTACTTTGGATCCCAAGGACAATGACAGATTCATATTCCTCTCTCCTGAGAAAGTTCAAAAGAGGTAGACAAACAGAACAAAGCATGGTTTCTTGATGGTATTTTCACTATACAGCTTCCACTAGGTAGAATTTCAGCATAGTGCAAATCCATTCTCAGATAAACCTGGTCTTGTGGGTGCCGCATAATAAAATGGACATTAGGGAAAGATAAACCATGCAATTATTTAGTGTGTAAGGGGAGGATTCTTTACTCCAACTTTTTATTCTGGAATGTATTGATCTGGAACATTTTTTAAGGTTTTTTCATTCTTTTAATTTTATTAACTTTTATTGATTAGTTGTTGCTTTCACACCATTCATCCTGAACCTGCCCATCTCCTTCCCCATCTGCCCTCTCTCTGCCTTGCAACCTCCCCCACAAAATAAAACAAACTTTAAAAGAAAAACCAAAAACAAATAAGTAAACAGAGCAAAGTCAGAAAAAAGAAAGAAAAAAATCTCTTTGTGGAAGCTGTGTGAGCAGGTGAGTCACACACAGTTTACACTTCAGACTTTCATCTTTACCTGCAAGTGCACAGTGACACACGCCATTCCTCTGGTCTGAGGCCTGTGCTGTTTGTCATACCATCAGTAACAGGGCTCTCACTGGGGCTGGCCCAGACTTCCTGTTCTTATCTTATGTCCTGGAGATCATGGAGCCTTGGAGGTGCAGGTTGGTCCCCTTCTCTCACACTTCAACAGTTCATAGACAAGGTGAATGTGGGGGTGGACTGACCATAGCCCCAGTCCTGGGCCTGGATGTCAGCTGCACTGCTCAAGCTGACAACTTTCCCCCCTTGTCACCCTCACACCCCTCCCTCCCAGATCAGTATGGCCCTTTCAGTGACATGGCCTTCGTACATCAACTTGGTCTCAGGTGGCTGACCAGACCCTGGACATCTGCACGGCCTTTGGTGACACCAGGAAACAAAAATGTCAACTCAGAGCCTGGCAGCAGTAGGGTCACAGACCCAGACATGGCCCTCAGTAGCAGCCCAGGCCCAGAGGAAACCATGACACCAAGTGACAGCACGGGTCATTCAGATCAACTTGGCCCTGGTGGCTTCATAGCCCTTGAACACTCACATGGCCACAGATTGTGGATTAGATCTCTGGCATCCCTATGACCATTTGTGCCAACATTGACCAAAGACATCAATATAGACCCAGACTATGGTAGGACCACAGACAGGGTCCAAGGAAGCAGCTCAGGTTTGCATGGAACCGTGACCCCAAGTGGCAGTGCAGGCCACCAGGTTCGGCATGGTCCTCATGGCAGTGTATACCTCAGAAACCAGCATGTCCCTAGGTCATGGCCCTGACCACCCACCATTAGCCTGGCCTTCAGTAGTGTTAGGAGCAATGACCATAAACATTGGCCTGGCTGCAGTAGGACCCTGGATTAAGGAATGGCTCTCAGCAGCTGCCTGTGCCCAGATGTCCAGTTGGCACAGGTAGGAACACAAATCACTCAGACTGGCTGGCATGGCCCCCGCAGCAGCACAGCTCCAGGTAAGAGCTCAAACTACAGGCCCCTGCATGTACCTTAGTGGCAACAGGAACCATAGACCTCTTCTAAGGACATTTTGGCTGCTTTAGGGCCCTGGACCAAGACTTGGCTCTTGGCAATTGTTCAAACCCAGACACCACCTTGGACTTGGGTGGCAAGCAGGCCACTCATGTTAGCCTGCTCCTCAGTACCTTCACTATTTAAGATCTTCATCTCTCCTCAGGATACAAACCTCCCTCTTCTCTATCCCACCTCCCCGCCCCCATACTTGCTTACCATAATAGTGCCTAACTGTCTGGTGCCTGCAGTCCTCTCGCAGACCTCGGGCTAGAAACCTGGGCTGAATTTCTGAGAATCCTGCCTGCCCCAAATGCAGGCATGGGGCAGAGCTATTGCTCGATTAAGAAGATTTTTTTATTCAAGTTATTCACAAGCATAATGAGCATCTGTCATAACTATAGCTGGGCAGAGGATAAAGGTCTCGTCTCAGGGACAAGACTAATTTTCCCCTCTGGAAAAAGAATAGAAGTTGTGGGGAAAAGTCTACATATGCTGACAATACTCAAACAACAGGATGGATGGACTGTAAACATCTAGAAAAATCCTAGATGGCATTACAGTAAAGATATATGGATAGCAATCTTCTTTTTCCTAAACAGTCCCTCCTGATTTCATGGTCAGTGAGTGGAGAGAGGGTCACAAAAGAGAAGGCATTAAGATGAGAGAAGATCACGGTATGCACATGTGCTCATGTCAAAATTAAACCCATTGGTTTGTACTCGGATGTGGGAATTCCTCTTTTTGCCGTGATTACTATTAATGAATAAAGAAACTGTTTTGGACCTATAGGAGGGCAGAACTTAGCTAGGAGGGAAAAACTAAGCTGAATGCTGGGAGGAAGAAGGGCAGAGTCAGAGAGAAGCCATGGAGCCTCATGGCGATACACAGATTACTAGATATGGGTTAAACTAGATGTAAGAGTTGGCCAATAAGAAGTTAGAGCTAATCGGCCAAACAGTGATTTAATTAATATAGTTTCTGTGTGATTATTTTGGGGCTGAGCAGTTGGGAACCAACAAGCAGCTTCCTCCAACAGTACTCTAATTTTAAGGAGGACAGAGAGGCCCAATGTAATTGTTTAATAGTGCTTCTAATGACCTTTTTTATCAGACTTATCATGACATTGTTTCAAAATTCAGCTTAGCAGGCTGGACTTTGAAATTTTTGAAAAAGAAATTCTTTGTAATCCCAAGAAACTGTACCAAACACCAGATATTTGTATCAACTGATGTACAATTACCTTTTACAGTAATTAAGGCTTTTATAGCAATCATTAGCATGTAAATACTTCACACTGATCAAAAAGTCAAATTACGAAGATAGATCTAGCAACATTTGCTAGCAATTTATACAGATTTTCAACTAATTCAGAAATAATTAGGTTAAAAATGAAAAAATATCTTTTTGGACAAGAATGTGTTCATTAGTTGGTTTCTTTATGCAGGCAAAACTGTAGAAGCACATGTGGGAGAATGGTGGACACCCCATAGCTATATCAATGAGCAAGAAGATGCGCTGTTTATAATGTGACCAGAAAGCTCTACTTTAGGAAGTTCTACTACAGGAAGTGTAGTGCTAGGACTTATCATAACAGTGTCCTTTCCCATGTTATATTAATGTTTCCACTTACCAATATATTAATATGTAATATGATCTTCACTAAAAGCATGGTAGTCCCCATTCCCTTGCAGGAGCCATGCTCTGGAAACCTGCACAATGGGAAAGTTTTTACTAAGGAAACTGAAGCAGGACAGGAAATAGAAAATTTCATTATGTATGGGCAGTAACTCAGCGAGCAGACTTCAGAAAAATCAATCAACAGGGTGCCTTGACTTGGCACTTTAGGGACTGTGTTTTGTGGAAGAGGCATGAGGATTTAAGGACAGCCTAGTCTATGTAACAAGACTCTGCTATAAACAAAAAACAAACAAAATAAAAATCAATTTAAAAATTAATTTTTAAAATGGAAAGCCAATCATGCATTGTATCATTGTAACAATATGACGGTATCGCCACTATTTTTTCCTTTTGGGTTTATTGAAGTGATACAAGGAACTATAGAAGCACTGAGCCATAATTAACTTCACACATGATTATCTGTGTAATGTGTTTGGCTGGGAAATGAGTGGTTACAGACTGTTGACCCAGATCTTCAGATTCCTCTGCTGTTGAGGAAAAGAAACTAGCTAGTGTGTGTGTGTGTGTGTGTGTGTGTGTGTGTGTGGTTTTCCAAGACAGGGTTTCTCTGTAGCTTAAGAGCCTGTCCTGGAACTAGCTCTTGTATACCAGGCTGGCCTCGAACTCACAGAGCTCTGCCTGCCTCTGCCTCCTGAGTGCTGGGATTAAAGGCATGCACCACCACCACATGCCTAGTTGGTATATTATAGTTGGTATAATAAAAGTTATATTTTTATTATGTTGAAGGTCATCACAAAGGTTCACAGCCTAAATTTTTAACTATGGTCCTAAGCCTATATCTCTGAGATTGTTCATCTGTGTAACATAACTTACCTGAAGGGCAGGTCCAGTCTCTAACAGAAGTCTCTCATTTGAGGGTCAGAATGCTAGGTAGACTCTCCAGTCACAGGGAAGATCAAGGTGGTGTCTCTCCTGTATGGAGTAGAACATTGCTCTTCGTTCCTGCCAATGAGAATAATGGGGTTCTAAGACTGTGTCTAGTTATCTAGAGTGAGTGATGTCATTGAGTTCTAGTTATCAGGAGTAGCCTTGCTTGTAGTGGGTGTAACATGAGGGCCTTCTTGTTGGAGTTTCTGTCCTGCCCAGTTCCTGCAGCCATTTATCCCCAAAGAAAATCACACAGAGGTCTCCAGAAGATTATAAACTGATTGGCCCATTAACTCAGGCTTCATATTAGCTCTTATAGCTTATAGCCTATTATTCTTATCTATGTTAGCCACATGGCTCAGTACCTTTTTCAGCAGGGCAGGTCACATCTTGCTTCTTTCATGGTCTGGGCAGGACTGGGGAAAGAGCTGCCTTCTTCCAAGAATACTCCTGTTCTCATTGCCCCACCTCTACCTCCTGTCTGGTTTTCCCACCTATACTTCCTGCCTGGCTACCAGCCAATCAGTGTTTATTTAAACCTTGATTGACAGAATACAGACAATTCTCCCGCACCTAGCGGGAATCCTGACTAAGCTATTTCCACATGTTTAAAAAGGCATTTTTAACTATGTTCATTGCATTCCATCCCCTGGCCCTTGAGGCATGCACAGTACCAAGAGGCTCACATGTAAAAATCATTAATAATATCATAACAATTGCAAATTCAGACCATAACAGAAAAAGGACAAAGCATTGAAGATATCAACAAATGGAAAGATTCCTATGCTCTTTGATAGGTAGGATCAACATCGTAAAAATGGCAATCCTACCAAAGCAATCTACAGATTAAATGCAATCCCCATCAAAATCCCAACACAATTCTTCACAAACCTTGAAAGAACAATACTTAGCTTCATTTGGAAAAATAACAACAACAAAATAAAAAAAAAAAAACAGGACAACCAAAACAATCCTGTACAGTAAAGGAACTTCTGGGGGCATCACCATCCCTAACTACTATAGAGGTATAGTAATAAAAACAGCTTGGCGTTGGCATAAAAACACATGTGGATCAAACTAATTGAATCAAAGTTCCTGATATTAATCCACACACCTATGAACACCCGATTTTTGAGAAAGAAGCCAAAATTGTAGAATAGACTAAAGAAAACATCCTCAACAAATGATTCTGCCATAACTGGATGTTGACATGTAGAAGAATGCAAACTGATTTATATCTTTCCCCATGCACAAAACTCAAGTCCATATAAATCTAGTTACATAGAACCTGATAGAAGAGAAATTGTGAAGTAGTCTTGAATGCATAGGCATAAGAGACCACTTCCTAAATTTAACACTGAGAGCAAAATTAATAAATGTGACCTTCATTATATCTAGACGTCATGTCTGTCTTATGTGGGTGTCTACATGAACTTCATCAATTTTGATATCTTTACTAAATTTTACAATTTTCATCTATGCCTCCCTTGACCATTTGCCATTATTCTGCCAGTTACCGGTTTTCCATTTTTATGTCCATTTCACAGGTAGAATAAATTGGAAAAGATATGGTGTGAGGACTTGATTTTGCAAACTCCATTTTAAAGAAGGGGCTTCATCTTAAGCTATATAATGAGTTGGGGTAGGCAATCTGAGCTCCAGAAATGTGCTTCCATAGCAGAAATTTGAACAATGACCAATTAAGAAATAAGGAGCAGGGCCATAAAATGAGGTCCAGATGTTCTTGGGAAGCATCCTGTCCTAGAAGATACCATGTCAGTAATTTATGACTCTTTGGTAGGTTTTTGCACCCAAAATCTGACCAATGGTTTCAGAAACTACCTTATCCTATGTACTCCTTACCCAATTCCAAGACGACAGGACATGAACTTCCCTTATTATGGTGTTTCCCCTTTAAAAGTTCCATCCTCTCAGGGCTCCCTGCCACACTATCTGCACCCACCATGCTGGGGTGCTGGAAAGGTGTTGGTCCAAACTTAAGTTTGAATATTATTCAAAAGCCTCATGTAATTGCATCTGAAATCCAGCTCCGTGATATCATTTGAGGACTAGAAACCTGGGCATAACAATAGATTTTCCTTTTTCATTCCTTAACTGTTTGTCTTCTAACCAATAGTGCTGCCATTTCTTTAGCATGCTATGCTGATTTGGTGGCTCCTTACTCAGTAACAGTCATTCCATCCCTTGGTCTGTAGCCTGTCATTTTCTATTTAATTTTGGTTCTATCAGTGCTTGATGAACCATCAGTAAAATATTTGTTAGCCAAATGCTGTGACCATTCTGTTGGTCCCTACAGTCCAACAGGTACTTTTGGAGAAAAGGGGAGTGGTTTAGGGATGGGGATTATAGGTAGTCGATCTATTTTCTCAATGTGAAAAGGCAAAAACCTCTTTGCTGCTTCATCCTGGTCATGAAGGAATTTAAATAGTTTCAATTTCCATTGCAATACCTTTCCATCCATGGCTAAGCATCTGAATGGCACTGCCTTCTAGCAGATCCAATGCATCATTGAAATGGGCACCTTTATGACCATGAGGTGGTAACTGAGTGTAGGGTTCTGTATGCCTCATAAAATGTCCAGATTTGTTTCTCAAAGAGAGATTATTTATTCTCCACATGTGTAAAGTGTTTGCAATATAAGCTAACAGACAAATGTTGGTTGGCTCTTTTTTGCTTTATGAAGAATCTCCAGCTGCCCTGTTCACTAACAAATATGATTTCTGCAACATTGGTCAGGGTTACGTGATCAGAGGTGAGCTTACGGACTGTCTCAAAAGCTTCTTTACACTTCTGCTCCTCACTGGAACACAGCTGCCTTTTTAGTAACCCTGTAGAGAGGTTGCATATTAATCTGTAAACATGGTATGTGACTTTCCAAGTATGCAACCTACTAATTAGGTATTGATTTTGAGTTTTGTCTCTGGATGGGGGAGATATTTCAGATCTCATGTAGTGTACCATCTGGGACATTGATTCCTTCAGATGTCCATGATGCACCAAAGATGTGTTGAGGTATCCGGCCCTTTAAACTTTTCTTTATTAATGACCCATTTATCATGTACCAAAGTATCACTCAATGTCTCCATATAGTTTTCAACACTGTCCTTAGTGAATCCTACAATCAAAGTATCATCTACATAGCTTAAAAGTAGGCAATGTGATTTAGGTAGCTTTTCAAATCACCAACTTCATGTCACATGAGCAATGATCAAGATATTTTTACAGCCGTGAGGCACTCTTTTGAATGTGTATTGTTTATTCTTCCAGGTAAAAGTCGTGTCCCTGGAGTCCACAGGAGTGGTATGCTAAAGAACATGTCTGATAAGTCTATGGTACCAAAGAATTTTGGGCTAGAATTCCTAATCTTTAAGAATATGTCTTCTACATTAGAAAAATTTCCTGGTATTTTGTGGAGAAAACTTATTAATGTTCCTATAGTCTATTGAGAATCTCCACTGAGGATCTGTTTCATTACTAATCTAACAGGACTACTGCTGTTAAAGGTTTGTGTGGGTTTAATAATATCTTTCTTCAATAATTTATTCACAGTTTCAGTATGGTTTCATATCCTCCCTTAATTGGGTATTGCTTGGTAAGTGATCCCTTAAATTTAGGGAGTTCTGTAGGGGGCATTTGTTCTTGGATGATGTTACAGACCAAGGTTTTAAATTTTTTAATGTAATACAATGGGGAAATAATTTGGGTGTGACATCCATCCCCAGCACAAATTATGATAGAAACTACAGTCTAGGATGTAATTTCAGGAAATAAAATAGAAATTCTTTGTTGGGAGGCATCCTCTAGAGAAGAAAAGACTTAATTTATTAGATTCTATGATAAATTATAGAAAATTATTGAAGTAATCTAAAGTCCATACAAAAAAATGCAAACCCTTGAATACCAATCTGGAAATATTTCTCTCTTCATTTTATTTTTCTGTTCATTCTCCTCTTGTGATTCATTAATTCATTCACAGGACAAAGTTAAGATCTATTATATTCCATTAGCATTTTAGGCTCTGCAGAAGCAGCTAGATGTGTTTTCTCTAAGTAGCACCATTTAGTCAAATAAGAAAAACATAGTGAAATATTTTATAAATATAAAATAAATCATTACTTCAAAGGGCAAAATAAATAATTGACATTCTTGAGTAACAAAGCACATTTGTGAGAAATGACTATATAGAGACCTGGATGCTTAAGGTACTCAAATGAACAGAAGAAATTTTATAACTAGCAAGACAAATTGCCTTGGCCATTAAGTACAATATATTCTATGAAAGGAGGTAAGAAATCACATAATGAAACATAATGCTTATACATTAATTTTTAAAAACTTTATTAAGTGCTTTCTACTAGACATTGATGATGAATAGTCAAATGCAGAATAGCTCTGACTGTGATGATTTAATGTAAATAAAATTGAACAAGATAAAGCAGCATACTCTTGCTTTTACAGGAGTACTTTCCACATCTTCATGCCCAATGCTGCCACCAAACATACACGGGCAGTATAAAGATTCCTGTATACTGACTTTTCCTGCATATACACAGGATATGACATTTGATTTATGAGTTAAACATTGTAAAAGATAAACAATAAGATGGAGCAATGGCCCCAACAAGCTGTCACTGCCATCACTCTTGATTTTTGTAGCAAGGATTAGGCACAACAAGGGATTCTATAGCACAGCCTGTGCTCCTGGAACAGTACACCAAATACTGGGGATGATCCTCAAGTCACTGATCAGCAGCTGGCATATACAGAGCCAATATACTGGACAAATTTCAAGTTATATTTTAGGCAGGATGGAGTGAGGTGGCACGTGATTTCATTAGACTGTACAGAACCAGAATAGTGCACAGCTTAAAACTTGTAGCTTATTTCTTAAACTGTCTGTATTTTCATCCTGCCATTAATGCAAGTAAAATATTAAAAAAATAATGGATATCTTATATTAATGCATACGTTAGTTACTTTTGTCCTTTCTGGACATAATGACAAACAGGAAGCAAATTCAGTAAGGAATGATTACTGTGAAGTATTCTTTTACACTGTGTGAATATATGCCACTGTATTGGTTTAACAAAGAAGCTGACTGGCCAATAGTGGAACAGAATAAGGTTAGGTGGGAGAGCAAAACTGTGAATGCTGGGAAGGAGATGGGTGGAGTATGGAGTAACCAACAGACACAAAGGGAAACAAGATGAGTGTGTCTTATTGAAAACTGCTATCAAGCCATGTGGCAAAGAATACATAAGAAATGGGTTAATTTAAAGGTAAGAATTAGCTAGTAACAACCTGTACTATGGGCTGAGCATTTACAATTAGTATTAAGTTTCTGAATGATTTACTATAACTTTCATTTGAGAGGATTGTTTCCTTCATGACAGAGAAGGCATGGTGGAAAAAATGGAAGGCCTATTGGGCACATTCCATGTACAAGCAAGAAGCTAAACAGGAAGTCTGGCTGGGCTCATCACATTGAGGTCAATGTCCAGTGACCCACTTCCTCAGCAAACACTCACTGTAGAAATGTTCCATCACCTTCCAGAGATCTCCAGTAGTCTGCGTGGTACATGCCACACTCAAACCACACCTCTACACTAATTATGATGCCTAGAAAGGAGTTTAGGAAGAGATGACCAAGAAATCACATATCACACAGTGAACTGACATGCACTGTAGAAGACACTTCTTGTAAAAGGCAATAAAGAAAACATGCTTCCGACAAGAGCATTTCCGACAGTTTTTGACTGTTTTTTCTTAAGAAAGAAAAAGATGTAATTGTTGAACATTTTTGTTTGTCTCTCACATTTCTGTTTTTTAATCTTTATTTTTACTGTATGAATGCTTTGCCAGCATGTATGTCTGTGTGCCTGATCCCTGTAGAGGTCAAAAGAAAGCATCAGATCCCTAGAACTGGACCTGTTGGCAGTAGTAAGCTGCCACGTGCCTCCTGCGAATCCAACCACACTCTGCAAGCTTAGCCAGTCTTCTTAACTGCTGAGTCATCTTTCCAGCCCTCTCATGTGTTTCTTATACATTTTGTTTTTTCATCTTTATTCTCATGTGTTTCTTATACATTTTGTTTACACACAGATGTACAGATACACAGTGTGTATAAACTTCATTAACTCTCTCTGTATTTCATACATCATTGAACCCATCTATGAATTTTTATTTTAATGTCATATAAGATATGTTTCAGTTGAAAACTAAATTTCATTCTTTCCGTGAAATCACAAATTACATGACTGAATTCAATAAATCATTAGGATTTATTAAAACACTCCTTATGTTTACATTAATATAATCCCTCTCATTTGCATACATATAAGATGGCTATTTCAAGTATCTGATTCTAGTGTCTTCACTAAGAATGGGTTCTATAGTAGGAAGAATGGGCTGTGTCCTGCCGCCCGGCTAGCTTATCCCCTGAAATAACCACACAGAAATTGTATTAATTAAATTACTGCCTGGCCCATTATTTCTAGCCTCTTATTGGCTAACTCTCACATCTTGATTTAATCCATTTTTAATAATCTGTGTTTACCATGAGGTCATGGCTTACTGGGAAAGATTCAGCATGTCTGACCTGGCAACTCCATGGTGGCTCTCTCTGCCAGCCTTCTTTCTCCCAGCATTCAGTTCTGTCCTCCCCACCTATCTAAGTCCTGCCCTATCAAAAGGCCAAGGCAGTTTCTTTATTCAACCAATGAAAGCAACACAAATACAGAAGGACCTCCTACAACAGGGTTCTATGTGCTTTATTCTTCTTTGCTTAGCTATCTGATCTAACATCTTAAAATTCCATAATTTTTAACAGTATAATGATACTGAAAGGAATAATATTGAATATGGAATTTTATCTTCTTTTCTAGAGAGTAATCAATTTAATCCTGACTTTCTTGTGGAGTTGACTGCTATTTGATCACATTTCTTATTGGTTGTAAAGGTCTAAAAGTTTCCTTGGGAGATTTTACCTTTGTAGACACTTAACAAATAATAGGACAAATTAGTTAAGACAGTAAAAGTTTGTCACAGAGATGTACATTCCAAGAAGGTTAATTGTGCTCCAGGGTCTTATAGAGTTCAAGTTAATTTCAAAACAACAAACATGCTGGGAGATTACACTTCATTTATTAAAAATTCAGGATAAGCAGGGTTGGAGGTTATCATGTAAGGAAGTGTGTACTCTGAAGCACACACTCAGAAAGGAAGCTGTAAAGAGTAATATAAGAAAATGATCGGGGAAGGAAGGGAGGTGGGGGAGGCATGTGGAATTAAACAACTTGGGATGGGGTTAAACATTTGCTCCAGAGAAAAAGGCACTACAGGTGAAGCACAAAGGATGCCCCAAAGTGTTCAGGATCAAAGTTCATTTGGAGGTTAGCACAACACAGGTGTGGTCTCACTGTTCCCTCAGCCTAGAATTTTCAGACAATGCCACCTGCCTCTCTATGTTTAATTTTAATTTCTGTATACTTCTTGGGTGTAGCCCTACTCCAAGCCTGTGTGTTGTCAACTAAAAGCCCACACTGTTTGCCACACCTCCTCCACCTCATATGTTATTATGAACAACCTCCATTTCTTTGCTTTTTACTTATTCTTTGATATTTTATATATGCTTGTGGTGTATCTTTATTATAAAGATCCCCAGCCTCTCCCATCAATGTACCAATCCATTCTCTCAACATGCCTTCCTTAGTTTATCATATATATATGATATTATATATATAACAATTAGTAACTAGTATCTAATTAATACTGCTCATATGTGCATGTATTTGTAAAGTTATGCGCATAATAATTTCTAATTCTCTACAACCTCTGAAATCTCTGCTCAAATTTGTATCCTCCTAACTATTGTGTTCTTCTGAGAATCTGAAAATTTTGCTTTTATTGTGAAAACATTAGGAATAAAAAATGTGTCTTTATAGATTTTTAGATATATCTATAATTATTCATCTAAAGGTTTCAGTGAAATCACAGATTTTGATGGAATTAAATTACAGATTTACCTAGTCAGATATACCTATTGCATTCCCCATGGATCCTGCTTTGCACATGATAATTTAGTAATATCTCAATGAAAGAAAACTAAATTGAATATGATTAATTATTCCATCTCATATTCCATCTGTCAAGGATTACAGTCACAGTCTTAACAGTCACTGACTGATTTTCAACTCCTACGTGAAAGCATACTAGTTAATTTTTTAGCTGTTTTTCTATGAAAGAATTCAGTCTGTTAATACATTGGTAGGGATATTTAATTATTCATTTATCCATTTATTTATTTTTGTGAAGCATTCTGGCTCCATTGTTGTCTAAGCCCAAAAGTAGTCTTCAGATGACTTTTCCATTCCTATAAGCTGTTCTGGACTGGGTCTAAGTCCATAGTCCTTCCCCATGGTGACCATGACCAATTTCCACAACTTCTCCCAGTTGCACTCTTGTTTTACTCTACTCCCTCTTTTAAGTTACACTGTTCATGGGTTTTCTGTGTAAGCATACTATAACTTTGCGATAGACTACTAGATTTTTTTTATTAACTCCATAAGAGAAAAACTTCCCCACCAATTGCACTTATGTTGGGGGAATTTATTGATAATGCATCTGTCTACTTTCTTAATTCACTACGATGAGGCTTCGTTCAGCTGTCAGAACTTACTCTTTTAAGGAAATCTCCAGTTATAAAAGAATAACATTTGAATGTAAACATAAATGAAACATTTTGTAGGAAGTTCTGTTAGAACTTTTCATATGCATGAGAATACATGCTAAGAACTTCAATAACAGTAAAACATAAATATGCTGACTATTAGAAAATATGATAATTGAGTTCAAAATTTGTGAAAATTTCTTATTTTTTAAAGTTTCTGTGTATGTGTGGCTGTGTAAGTATATGCTGCTTGTCAGCAGATGCCTGCAGAAACTAGAGATGGCATCGGATTCCTTCAGTTGTGAGAAATCCAAAACGGGCGCTAAGAGTGTATCTTGAGTTCCCCAGGTAACAGTTGTTCTCTTAACCATCTCTTCAGTCAGCAATTACGGTGTGGATAGAGGGTGCCCTATTGAGTTCTCTGGATAAGGTGTGGTGATGCTCTCAGGCCTATCAGCAGGCATGTAGAAGGAAGCACATCAGTGCTAATCCATACTTGCTAACAGATTGGGTGATTGACGTCAACTCTTGCAGTCTGACTTTCTTTGTGCCCAGTACTTTCCTTAGAACGACTACAACTGCACTTACTTCTAGACCATTTTCTCATTATCTTTCCTCATGAATGAATGAACGTATGAATGATTCGACTATAAAAGATAAATGGTTGGGATGGAAAACGTACCTCAACAGGAAGGCTCCTGCATAGAAGCCTTATGATCTGAGTTCAACTCCAGGGAAGGGGCAAAGAGAACAGACTCTCATGTGTTGTCTTCTGAACTCAATATGTATATATGACATCCATGTACCTCCAAAGGACACACCCATAGACTCAAAATAAATAAAATGTAAAAATATAAATGCCTGATTTCAATATTTTGTTTTGTCCTTTGTTTTCAGGAAGCAAAAGTCATGTAAGTGTGTTTTTCTTTATAATCCTAAAAATTTGGCTGAGAGCTCTCTCAGCAATGGATTCCTGAATATTTTATACAGTTGAATTCACTGTGTTCTGGATGGTAGTGTTTAAATTATCAGATAAACCCTATTCTATCAATCTTTGTCTATTCATTCAATCTTGTACAAAATGGTGACTTTATAGCTTATCTTTTTATTTCTATTTTTGAAACAGGTTCTCACTATATACTTCAGGCTGACTTCAGACATATGACAATCCTTCCAACTCAGAAGAATTACAAGTTTTATTTCTGAATGTTTATCATGATTTTTAACATTTTTTCAACTTTATTTTAAGTAGGCATCTATTTTACCATAAGACTATCAAGTCATTTTATAGCCTATAATTTACATTTTATATTTTTAATTTGTTTAAGATTACATAGTTGCTATCTGCTCTCTAAGAAAATAATTTTGAATTTTTTATATTCATTAGTCAAAATAATGATCATTTCTGTGCTGTAATTTTCAGTGTCCCTAGAGAGTCCCCACTGTTAATCTCCACACAATGCATTGTAGCTTTTTATTTGCATGTTTTATTATTTCTAAAATTCAAGTATATTGGTATACCTTACTTAAGCACTGGAGAAACATCCACAGATATACTGATAAAATTGTAAGAAAGAGTAACTGTTTCTTAAATTAATTAGTTAAGCTGTGCATAGTTATTCAAAATGTGCAAGTCCTAAGCTTCTTTCGATATTATGTCTAGAGCATTTTTACAACAAAATATTTTACCTGAGTTATTCAGGAATTCAGGACAGAAAAATAAATAAATGAGTAATAAAAGGGAAGTGATCCTTAGAAAAATGTTATTCTTTTTGAGGGTATTTTTCATTTCTTTAAAATTCTCTGCAATGGCACAAATTAGGTTGCTAATAAATCATTATGTGACTTTTTAAGGTGATTAGCAGAACGACCCATGTTAAAAGACATCAAAGATGAGATGAATCCGACAGTGAGGAGAAAGGTTAAATGCCTTTTGAAGCACAAAATACATTTATCGGAACTACAACAAATGTTTGCACATTTATCTTCTGTCAAAACACTAATCTGTCAAATCACAATGAAACCGCGAAAGCTGGGTATGAAGCTCATCAATGGGCCATGTGTTTAGAAAGCTCACAGCCTGTTAATCCAGAGCAGCAAGACATCGTAAATCTGAAGCCAATCAAACAAACAAAAACATTATTCTAAGTTGGTAATTAAGGATCATGTCTTTCTTAGTTACAGGAACCTGACGTGTAAACCCAAGTTTAAAGGAATGAGTCACTGTTTTATTAATGGGGAAAATGTTTTACAGTCATAATTAATACAACAGAAACACTCCCCACATCCATATCAGTAATAATATACAAATCCATTACAGTTGATGTCAAAAGTACTCCACATGTGCTTTCCCATTCTATAAACACCACAGCCATCACTGTTGATGTATGATTTACACAAATTCTCTGAGAAGAGCTGAGTTGTGACCAGAAGGTCGGAGCCCAGCTGACCAGTACCGTAACCAAATACCTAACGAACGTAATTTATGGAAAAGCAGGATTATTGTGGCTCAAGGTTTAAAAGCATATGGTGCCTCATGATTGGAAACCATGAAGGACTCACGGTGGTGGGAGCATGCTGCTGACACTCCTCATGTCTAAACAAGGAGTGGGGAGACGTGACTGTCAGCTGACTCCCTCCTTGTCATCTTTTTATTCTGTCCAGGGTCCCACCCCGATGGGATGGCGCTGTTCCTCATTAAGGGTGTGTGTTCCCTACTCAGTGAAATCTCTCTGTAATAACCTTCAAAGGCAAGCAGAGATGTGTCGCCAGAAGATTCCAAGTCCAGTCAGGTTGACAGTGAAAATGAGCCATAACAGAAACATTAGGTAACCTCACTGTGTGTTTCTCAATCACTTTGTTCAACCAGAATTCCTTAACATTGTCAAGCAGAACTAAGGTAAAACTGATTGAAACTGGAGTTTATTAAGTTAGAATATCTATTTATTAAATAAAAAGCCTTTTAAATAAGTAATAATTATAATTAACTTCATTCTACATGAATAAACTTATAGATTGTTTTGTGACATTATAAAATCCCTCAATGTGCTCTCCCAATTATTTTTATCTGGATGCTTGGTTTGCATTATGTAGTTTGGAAGAGGGACAGATGCCTGGAGTCCTTCTTAAAGAAAAAAAATAATTAACCCCAAGGAAAATTGTTTAAATGCCTTCAATGTTTCAAAGTCATCTAAAAATCGTTCTGTATAGCTTATTGCTTTTGATTTAAAGAAATACATGAATGCCTCTCTCTCAAATTTCTATGGAATTTAGTTTATACTGTGGCAGCAGTAGAAAAATCCATGATAATAATATTTTAGTCACATGGGAGTTGATATGGTGTTGGCAATTATGGTAGATGATAGTGGTGTCCAGCGTGTCTCAGCCTTAAAATCTTTATACATTCAGCACACAACGCTTCACTGGGGCTAGGTTAGGACATGGCTGTCCGTAATCTTTTCTCAGCCACAGAAACCCTATTCCCCTTCCTGTACTCAGCTCGGAAAAAGAGGAAAAAACAGGCTATCTGACAGCACTCCTCAATCAGCTGAAGAGAGTTCACTTAATTCTCTCAATACAGAGGAAAACATACTTGAAATGAATGCCTAGAGAAGCAACTGTAGCTCCTGTGGCTTCTTTCTATTATTAGTGCAATAGAGAATTCCCATTTCTCATTTCCCTCCCCAGTGCTTGCCTTCCTGCCCCTGTCACCCCACATCCTTAGCCTCACAAATTGCAAGCATGTGGGGATGTGCTTCTGAAGGACGCTTGTTTGTCGTCTTTTTGTTGGTCAATAAAATCTCACCAACAGTCTTTTAGATTTGGTGATATATGGCACAATCAGTCATATGTGTTGCACAAAAAAATCTGTGTGATTCAAATAACTGCAGCAGAGGTCCCTATACTAAACAACCCAATTAAAGGCCAAATTCAGATTGCAGGGATGATAATTTTTCATGGCAATATGTCAAAATGACATATTGCCAATATGTCAATATGTCATTTCTTTCTCTTAACAACATAAATACTCAATATTTCTAACTAGAAGCCTAAATTATAATTTGCATTCTTAGTCTGTGTGAGTGTGTGTCTGTGTGTGTGGGTGCCCACGTGTGAATATACATGTGCAACCTCATACGAGTGTGCTTGAACACATGGGTGTGCATATGTGCCCACACGTGTTTATACATGTGTTGATAATGGTGTGAATTACTTAATAATATGGCACTTTATTCTTCACTTACTACTTTAAGACATAAGTACTTTTAAATTTGCTTTCTCAAATGACAACATGCTAAAACACACCTTCATGATAAACTAGAAATGAAAACCTTTATCTTGGTTTCTTTGCAGTAGCAAAAGCCCACTAAGGGCCCACTAAGGACCTAGAAAACCATTTGCTTGACTTTTTATTATAATCTGCACAAATATTCTGTCCATTTTCATCATTTATCTTAAATTTTGACTTTAATTGCATTAATATTATATATCAATTGACTAGTTTCAAGAAATATTATTATAATAGAAATAGTCCCACTACTGTTTCTTTATAGATTCACAGTTTTAGATAATCAAAATCTGTGTAGACTGCCATTAGTATGTTAGGTCCATTCTGACTCATTAAAGTGCTCCTGCGTCTGTGGCAAAACAAAACATTCACTCAGCTTCCCATGAAATCAGCCACATAGGCAGAGGTGCGGAGACACATTTTCTTTTCTTTGTTTCACTATATATTTTTTGTCATATTTTATTCTTAGAGCAATTTTAGGTTTACCAGAAATTTACTCGGAGACCTCAGAGTCTGAATGTCCTCCATCTTGCCCAACTATTCACACAGTGTCTCTCATAAAACCTCTGTGGGGTTGTATTTGTCATCACCGAAAACCAGGAGAGGCTGGGTGCTATAAACTAAAGCCTGCAATTACATTTGAGCTTGCTGTACAATTTACAGGTGTGTGGGTTTTGATATGGCGATATGATGCATTTGTCCATTCCTATTTTGTACAATATTTTAAATGTTACCTTTGGAAATTATATTCAGGTAAAAAATGTGTTTTATTCATATACACTCCACACTCCTCTCCAACTCCCGCCATTATCAGAAGATGGTCCAAGAATGAAGTCATGTGCTAACACTTCTGAGCGCTTGGGAGAAGACTCCAAGGAAACAATTCTTTTGACATCAGTTTCTTTAAAGCATGGTATTGTTCTTGGACTGTGTTTTCATATTCCATCCAGGTGAAGCAGATAAAAGTGAGCCTACTTCAGATTATTTATTACAGCTGGCTTTTGTTGTTTGTTGATATGCTTCCATGGAAAACATGTTTTGGTCACCTATTGCTTGTCCTTGTGATTATGCATTTATTCATGTGATTCTTCTTAATCATTGGAATGGGTTTTATTTCACCATACAGGCCATAAAATAGTAACTGCTTATGTTACTCTTTTTGTTCAATTAGTGAACCAGGTGAAGACCGAATGTCAACAATTATATGGATCTGATTCTTGCTGTATTCCATTAGCTTTCCTAACATTCAGTTTTTAAGGGCATTGTAGAACTCTATGGATTTTAAAATTTTATTCACAGATTACTATAAAAGGTTAGGAAATTACTGTCCAGCTCTTAATATTGGTGTTTTCTCATATGGACTGAAATTGTGATTACAAAAATTGTCCAAATTTACTAATAGTTTGCCAGAGGGTATAGGAGGAATTTACGATCCAGATATTCATCAATCTATTAATATTATCTATTTCTCGGCCCAACATGTAAAACTGGATGTTTTGTTTTATCTACTTCAGTTAATTCATGAGCCTAAAATATTGTTTCAATTCTACTTCTGTTGTAGGATTATCAGCGATAACCACTCAGACTAACCTCCCTGGTTTATTGCAGAAGGAAGTAAGCAAGCTGATGCATTCACCTGCCATATTGTTACTTCCCCAGAAGAAAATTGGGAAGGGGTATTCATCTGTCATTGCAGATGGATCCATTGAAACTCTATGGATTCTTCCTTAGCTCCTCCAACCCTTGGCCATCAGGGACAATGACAGAAGGCAATGAGGCAGTGGAAGTCACCCAAAAGACAGCAAACCTCCAACTAAGGGGTAAAAGGAGATATGGACAATGACTGTATCATCATAAATCATGTTTGCCCACCTGGGGCCAGGTTAAGGCTCATTGCACAATGGGAGAAGTTACTTTACTAATGACTGTGTTTATTACTGAACCTTGGTTCCCTAATAGACTCATTCATCCTTCTGGAGAAGGGACTGTGCTTTAATTTTCCTTGGGCTTTGAATCACTTCCACTTTGCATACGATATCATAATATGTGTATTCCTATTAAAGGGCAAATATGGGCTTACATTCTAAAGGATATAGGAACTACTAATCATGTGGTTCTCTTTTTAAATGTTCTCTACAGTTTTATGATCAATATAATAATGTCACTAGTAGTACTGGACATTGTTTGAATCTCTGTTCTTGGTGACAGCATATTACACCCAGTGATTTCACTGTTCTAGTAATATAATTTCCTTGTTTACTGGATGCTCAGGCATAAAATTATAATTTTATTTATCTATGTCTCAAACTACCCTGAACATTCTGTATTTTAAAAATAAAAAGGGGAAGATGGTGGGACGTGGTCGAAAAATGGAGCCATGTGAGAAGAGTTCTTAGTGCTTATGAGAAAGTTCATAGAACACAGGACAAGAGTCTTGTGGCCCCAGTTTCTTCAAACCATGGAATGCTCTTGAACGGTGTTTCCAGCTTTCTCCCAGCTGAAGCAGATAAAAGTGAGTTTACTTCAGATTATTCATTACAACTGAGCATTGTTATTTGTTTTTATGCCCCCATGGAAACATGCTTTTTCCACCTGCAGCTTATCCTTGTGATTATATATTTTACTCATCTGATTCTTCTTTACCCTCAGAATATAAATTTCCTAAAGCACTGGGTAAAGGTGGCTGTTGAATGAGACTATTCTTCCACCTCTAAGGTGGTAAACACCCCATGACTTACCCATCATGCCCCCTCCCAACTTTAGTCATATTTTTATTTTTCAATACTTGTTTCCATTTTGTTTATTAGTGTTTGTCTGCATCTAAGAACACATAAATAGAGGTCAGAAGAGGGCAATATATCCCCAGCAGCGGAGCTGCAGACAGTTTTACCCCATATATGGATGGTTTCTAGGCACTAAATCCAGGTCTTCTGGAAGGCTACCAAGTGTTTTTAAGCAAATGCTGAGCTCTCTCCAGAGGTTGTATTTTAAGATTTCCATATTCAAGGAGTAATATTAGAGCAATGTAAAAGTATAAAGAAAAATGTCATTATCCTCAAATCAGTAATAAATGTTTCTAACCAAATAATGCAAGGGCAGAATTTTTTGGGAACAGTGTGGGTAAGTATTGGGAAAAGTTATCCTTTTTAAAACACAGACATGAAATGATAACTACAAAAATTTTTAAATAATTTAAATTTCACTTTCTCTTCCTGCGCTGAGATCTGTGGCGCAGACCGGTAAGGTCCAGGTGGGCTTCTTTGTTCCACAGGACCCTGAACCCTCCCTCCCTCCCGCAAGATCACCCACCCACCCCTCCCCACCCCCCGCCTCTTTGTTCTACAGGACACTGCACCTCTACCCCCCCACACACCCCTCCTCCCTCAAGATAGCCCTTTCCTTGGTGGGGCTTTGGTACCCCAGCACTCTCTCTTCCTGCGCTGAGATCGGAGGAGGCTCACACTGGTAAGGTTGTGCAAGCCTGGTGGTAAGGTCCCTGCAGGCCTCTTTGATCAACAAGACCCTGCACCCCGACTCTGCAAGATTGCCCTTTCCTCTGTGGGGCATTGGAACCCCAGGAATCTCTCTCCCTGTGCCAAGATAGGAGTACAGAAGGATCGGAAGTCCAGATGGGACTTCCTCTTCCTGCACTGAGATCAGCTATCCAGAGGGGTGAGTGTGTACAAGTCGTCCTGGGAGGTCTCAACCCACTGAGACTCCCCTGACTGAAATCAGAGGAAGAGATGGGTAGGCATCAATCCAAGAATTCCTCCAACAATCTGAAAAGCAACATGATAACACCAGAAACCAATGAGTACTCAACAGGAGAACCTGAGCACCCTAACCCAGAAGAAGTAGAAGAAATCGACTTTAAACGTAACTTTATGAAAGTGATAGAGACCTTTAAAGAAGAGGTGAAAAACGCATTTGAAGAAAGGGATGAGAAAACTAACAAAAAGTTAGAATAAATGAATAAATTCCTCAAAGATACCATAGAAAACAAAGGAAAAGCAATCAAACAGGTAATGGAAACAGTTCAAGACATAAAAACTGAAATGGACGCAATGAAGAAAACACAAACGGAGGTAAGGCTGGAGATGGAAAATCTGGGTAAACGACCAGGAATGGCAGAGACAAGTATAACAAACAGAATACAAGAGATAGAAGAAAGAATCTCAGACACTGAAGATACGATAGAGAAAATAAACTCCTTGATCAAAGAAAACAACAAATCCAACAAATTCTTAACACAAAACACTCAGGAAATCTGGGACACCATAAAAAGACCAAATCTAAGAATAATAGGGGCAGAAGAAGGAGAAGAAGCACAGCTCAAAGGCCCAGAAAATATATTCAACAAAATTATAGAAGAAAACTTTCCCAACCTAAAGATGGATATGCCTATGACGGTACAAGAAGCATACAGAACACCAAATAGATTGGATCAAAAAAGGACATCCCCTCGCAATATAATAATCAAAACACAAAACATACAGAATAAAGAAAGAATACTAAGAGCTGCAAAGGAAAAAGGCCAAGTAACGTATAAAGGTAAACCTATGAGAATTACACCTGACTTCTCTATGGAAACCATGAAAGCCAGAAGGTCTTGGATAAATGTGCTGCAGACACTAAGAGACCATGAATGCAAGCAGAGACTACTATACCCAGCAAAGCTTTCATTCACCATTGATGGAGAAAACAGGATAAAAAAAAATTTAAGCAATACATAGCCACAAACCCAGCCTTACAGAAAGTACTAGAAGGAAAACCACATCTAAAGGAAGCAAGCAACACCCATAATAACACAGACATCTAAGAGCCCTCCACTAGCACAACTAAAGGAAGGGAAACACGCAAACTCTTCAACCCTAAAAAAATAACCACAGTTAATAATCTCTGGTCATTAATATCACTGGAATCAATTCACCTATAAAAAGGCACAGGTTAAGAGAATGGATACGAAAACAGGATCCAACATTCTGTTGTTTACAAGAAACACACCTCAACCACAAATCAGACATTATCTCAGAACAAAGGGTTGGGAAAAGGTTTTTCAATCAAACCGCCCTAAGAAACAAGTGGGTGTGGCTATATTAATATCGAACAAAATCGACTTCAAACTAAAATCAATCAGAAGAGATGGAGATGGACATTTTATACTCTTAAATGGAATAATCCATCAGGATGAAGTCTCAATCCTGAATATATATGCCCCTAATATAAAAGCATCCACATATGTAAAGGAAACATTACTAGAACTCAA
>PVIU01017080.1:0-42957 GCA_004026605.1 Ondatra zibethicus
CTGTTTACCATGGGCAAAAAAGAAAACCCACAAACCAACATCCAAGTTTTGTGACCTTAACATATGAATTTACTATATTTTGTGGGCATATTTATTATATTGCTTTCTCTTCATTTCAAAAATGGCTGGTGATGGAATCATCCATGGAATTATTGTAACAAATCAATCAAGAGAGAGTAAAGAAAATGTTAAATAACAATGCACCAATTTGTGATCAATGCTTCATTTTCCATTTTTTTAAATTAAAAAATAATTGAAAGAATTTTTATTTTTAAATTGCATGTAGAGGCATCAGATCTTTCGAAATTGGAATTACAGGCAGTTTTGAATTGGTTGACATGGATACTGGGAACTGCACTCAAATCCTCTGCAAAAGCATTACACACTCCTGTTTGTTGAGCCATCTCTCCAGCCCCAAGATTATCTGTTGAGTTATTGCATTTACTAAGAGCCACCATTGTTCGAATCGCTAATCTCTTAAATTAACTGTGCTTTTCTAGACACGTTTTAAACGGAAGCTCCCACCGTTGGAGTTTGCTGGCTGTACATCTGCTGCCTTCTCCCAAAGTCACAAGGGCTGGGGAAACATGGTTTCCCTCTTAGGTGTTAGCTCAGCTGCGATACACTTTCAGCTGCACTTAATTGGGTATGTGGGACACTGTCCCTATCGCATAAGAAGTTTCTTTATCCCAGATCCCCTCACTCCCAACTTTAAATTGCTTTGGGATTTGGGGAGCAATTATAATAGCTATTGCATGATAAATATTTATTCTGACATATCTATAGAATCTGAAATTTTTTTGAACCTTCAGAACAGTGAAGTTAATTCTATAAGAATGTAACTGGTTCCTATAAGGAGGTGAAAATCCATCACTATCAGGGTGAGTTGATTAGAGTCTTTTTGTAATTAAAGGCATTAGCCATCATATATTAATAATACAAGTGGCCTAAAGCCATATAGGAAGTAATTTATTTTCCCAAATAGTTCTGTGAATTATTACTTTATATTGCAATTTTTATATATGTTAATCTTTAAAGAAATTTCTACATACTATTTTATTTTCTGTTATAATACATAATATGTGGAACAGAGTAAGGTATTTTATGGCATTTCCAAAATGAGAAAACAGGTAATACAATGAAAGGGAGCCTCAAACCAAGGCTATGATTCTAGTCTGAGTACTCCTTCTTGATGTTAAACCTATTTCATATGTGTTTCAATGAGTGTTGGGTGACCCCTGTTACCACCAGAGCTGAAACCGGTGATTATCTAGTTAAGACTGTAACTTGTTAGTACTGACTAACAGAAGCTGAAAAGTAAGTCGGCTGCTGGTCAACAATTTGGGCCCATTAAGTTGCCCGGATTTGACTCTATAAATGGTGCAGGTCTAGAAAGTAAAAGTTGATGTGTTCAGCTAAAACCCTGCACTGTGTCTGATCACTGTGTTTGATTTAGGAGTAAAGGTCTGAGCAAGAGTGTCAAGCTCCTCCCTCCTGACTTCTCCCTCATCAGGAGTGAACCTACTTGGAGTGCCGGGGGCAGAAGAGAAGCAAGATAGCAAGACAGGCTTGGTTCTGGGTGGATCTGAGTGGTTCAAGGAATTTCAGCCAAGGAGGGGAAGTCTGAGAGAGTGACAGGAGAAGCCATTTAGGTCATGTAAGATGAATCATCACTACATTTGTCTGGATGAAGAAGGTGGGCTTCCTAGGCCTGGCCTCCAAAATAATGTGACTGGGTGCATGGCCATATGTCTTGGTGAGTTAACCTGTCTTCGTCCTTTGTCATTTCTCTGGTCTGGAATGATCCTTCTGCTCATGTCTGTGATCCAGTAGCCCTTGGGCAATTTCTGAAATTTATCTACAGAGAAATTTTATTTATGAGGTGCTACTGGATAAGTGTAAAATCATTGTCCCCTTTCTCTAGGCACTGTTTAAGCAATAGAGTTGACTCGCCGTTATGACTCATTTCTCGATGCATCTTGTTGACCACTTTCTGTTGTGCACAATACAATTTCTATAGACATTTTAGTGGGACCAGTCAGGTAAGACAGTATTGTGAGAGGATTCTTGCCTCTTGCTGTTATCCATCTGACTGACTTAAAGAACTGCTTCCTGCATTCCATCTCTGTTTCTGTTTCTGTCCCTGTTCCTGTATCTGTCTCTCCCCCTCTCTCCCTTTCTCATCCTTTCCTCCCCATCTCTCTCCTTCTCTACAACCTCTTCTTCTGCTGCTGCTCTGTTCTTAAACTGAATAAATGATATAAATTACTAATCTCCTTTGGGCCACTTTATTTTTATTTCTAAGATTGTCATTGAATATCTTTTTCTTCACTGTTTAAATGTGTTGACTACTATTACTATTAACCCATTGCAAAGGGTAGTCCTACTTAGTGGGATGCCAGACTAATAATATTTGCTTGATAATTTTCTGAGTTACTAACACACAACATATGTCACATATGCTGAAATTCTCAGAACTACTCAACCACTCAGGGCTGCAACTTTGTTTACTGGAGTCAAACCCAGTGGTGATTACAGAAAGAGCGATTTTATTGTCTAGTCAGCAGCCAGGGGCAGTTCCACTGATTCAAATAGCTCAAGTCTTCTAATTATTTTTTTTCGTTAGAAGTCTCATAATATCATATAATGTTAGGGTTAGGGGATATCTGAAGTTAGGTCACAAGCTGACACATTTTTGCTTTCTATTGATAAACCTTCAACCAAAAGTAGTTCCAAGTTCCTCTGACGTTAGAGGATTTCTATGGTCCCCTTTTACTTCTTTCCTAGATCCGTTTGCCATCGCACCCTCACGGAGACAGATTCATATAAAATGGATATCCAGATGATCTGTTTTCTAACTGGCTCAGCTTCTCACATTATGTTTGCCCATCTTCCTTTCTTTTCCGAACCCATCTGATCCTTTTCATGTGTCTAGATACAGAACATCCAAAATGTTTCTTTGAGTTTCCCTTGATGATTTATATCTCATAAACATCAACTTTCCTGGTAAATGTATAATTTGGACCTAAGAGACAGTATATAAGCATCCATAATATATCTTTATATGTATTTTCCTGTATTATAAAATGGATTGTCAACCTCATAATGGCAATGCCTTCCATTATTCTTTCATTTACCCTTATTGTGTTTGGAATGAGATTGGCTTTAAGGTAATCTATTAACAATATTCTAAAAACATTATTGCAGTTTGATACAAATTGATTCTTCATTTAAAATTGTCTTTTACTTTTTAGTACTTAGTATCATGTAGATTTGAAGTTGTCTATAAAATGTAAGAAAATTATTGTTCTTGAATCTCTGAAGGTTGCTATGCTAGCCCATATAAAGACAATAGGAAATAGATTTGAATTAGAAGCAAATCAGAAATATTTAATCCACTAACTCTGTTCACTTATGTCTTATATTATTGCTATCATTAAGTTGACTTCAACAAATAAATCACCAAGATGAACTCTCTGATGCTAAATTTTAGCTTATACCACTTAATGTCTTGTGAATAAATGTTGATAAAATACACCATTAAAAAAGCTAATGCTTTTTACTACATCAGGCATAAAAAGAAATATTATTTAAAAATCAAAGTTGCTATAAGATTTTTAGTGTTGTCAATCACTGACTCATATTCCATTGGGTTTTTTTTTTATGAGTAGACTTTTGGCTTTGTGTGTCTTCTTCATTGCTTACTTAGTAGGGCAGATGAAATTAAGAAATCAGGTGTATGGTGGGTAATTGCACAGGGATGTTGGAAGCATAAACTTAGGAATGTATACTCAACAACAGAAAGCATTGTTTTAGAATGTGTGTTTGATATTGATAGCCATATGTTGGCAATAGGTATGTGAACTTCCAGGATGCCCAATTTCACTGTATTCTAATAACAGATTATTGAGGGTATCAATGAGGGAGATTCAGAAATGAGCTCTTTCTAATACACAAAAAATGATTTTTCAGGTACTTTGTTCCACTTGTGTTCAGGCATTGGATTTGTTTCAGGGTAGGTCTAATGATGGCTGAAAGTGGATGGCATGGATGAAAATAACCAGACGTTTGTTTCCGAATTCATTCTTTTGGGTCTTTCTGGATACCCAAGGACTGAGATAATTTACTTTGCTCTTGTTCTGGCTATGTACCTAGTGATTCTAACAGGCAATGGTGTTCTGATCATAGCAAGCATCTTTGATTCCCGTCTCCACACACCCATGTACTTCTTCCTAGGCAACCTCTCTTTCCTGGATATCTGCTACACAACTTCCTCTGTTCCCTCAACACTGGTGAGCCTAATCTCGAAGAAAAGAAACATTTCCTTCTATGGTTGTGCAGTGCAGATGTTCTTTGGATTTGCAATGGGTTCGACAGAATGTTTTCTTCTTGGAATGATGGCTTTTGATCGATATGTGGCCATCTGCAACCCTTTGAGATACTCTATCATCATGAGAAAAGGAGTGTATGTATCAATGGCATCTGTATCATGGTTTTCTGGTGGAATCAATTCAGTCGTGCAAACATCCCTTGCCATGCGGTTGCCTTTCTGTGAAAATAATGTTATTAATAATTTTACATGTGAGGTCTTAGCTGTCCTCAAGCTAGCTTGTGCTGATATATCTCTCAACATCATTACCATGGTGATATCAAACATGGCCTTCCTGGTTCTTCCACTACTGCTCATCTTTTTCTCCTACATCTTCATCCTTCACACCGTCTTGAGAATGAACTCAGCTACAGGGAGACGCAAGGCCTTTTCTACCTGCTCAGCCCACCTGACTGTGGTAGTCATATTTTATGGTACCGTCTTTTCTACGTATGCGAAACCCAAGTCCCAAGATCCGGCTGGGGAAGATAAGTTCCAGACTTCAGATAAGATCATTTCTTTATTTTATGGAGTAGTTACCCCCATGCTGAATCCAATCATCTATAGCTTGAGGAATAAGGATGTAAAAGCAGCTGTGAAGCACATACTGAAACAAAAGTACATTCAATAAGATGCTGGTAAACACAGGCTTGGTGTGGCAAGCACAAGATTGACTAGCGGGGTAAATCTGGGAGAACAATATAATTTTTATTTATTTATTTTGAAAAAAATCTTGGCTATTTGGTTATACCCCCAGAGATGGAAGATAAGTCCCTACTGCTGAAGACACCATGCACTTCAGAAACAGGGCTCAGAAACCCTGGGTTGAAACTGACCTGAAAGCTCCCTCCCTGAGGACAAGCTTTCATGGTACCAGAAAGTGCCGTGCAAGCTTGCAAAGGAGGGAGATGACTAACAGTACTACTTAGTTGTGATGCCTATTAACCATTTCCACAACCAGCATGCCCAATAACCATAGGGGTGAAATAGTAGCATGCACACCTTGGTGGTTACCAGCCACCTAATTGGACTTAAGACCCGTTCAACAAAAGGGTTCTAGAAACAAAACTAACTACTCGGTGCTAATTAAATTATAGTTATCAAGGAGAATCTATAACCACCAGTTTAATAAACCAGCATAATCTCTAACAACAATCTATAACATTTGGCCTTATAACCACAGATAAATGCAGTTGCCACTTTTTATTAAGGGAACTTTTCTTTTGAAGTAAATGGACACCAGTACAGAAAATCACAACCCAACAATAAGCAGAGCTGTGAAACCCAATCCCCATTGGATGTATCTACCAAACACTCCCACACTGAAGGCTCAGGGAACACTGCCAAGACGTGGCTG
Source organism: Ondatra zibethicus (assembly GCA_004026605.1). NCBI lineage: Eukaryota > Metazoa > Chordata > Mammalia > Rodentia > Cricetidae > Ondatra > Ondatra zibethicus. The sequence continues at coordinate 5,727 of PVIU01017080.1, forward strand.
AAAGATAGTAAGAACCAGAGGATCAGGGACTTTGCTGTGAGATTGTTTCTCCTAATAACATCAGAAGCTACATCCATAGAGTCTTAATACCATATTTGCCCAGATGTGAGCTTAACAAGGAGGTCAGCAACAAACATGCCAAACTGTACAAGGAAGAGCTCACCAGGCCTCAACCCTTCACAAAGAGCTACAAGCAACTCAGTAAACCTGGGAGTGGGAGAGGTGGCCCTCCTCAGGGAAGAGCACAACACTCGGTTGCAAGGTCTGAATGATCATCCCTGAAAACATGCAAACAGGTAGCATTAAATGGGTCAAACAGGTTATATTTAGCATTATATGTATAATAAATATGTATATATGCATACACTAATAATTACTAAAAAGGCCATGAATTGTAAGAGAGTGAGTAGGGATATATGGGATGGTTTAAAGGGAAGAAATGGAAGAGAGAAATGTTGTAATTAAGTTATAATCTTAAAAAATAAAATAAAAAGAGAATTATTGGCTAGAGAAAGATATTTGTATCCTTTTCCTTTATTAGTTATGCTCAACTAGATTTACCGAGGACTATAGTTTGCTTCAAACTGGTCTTCCAACAGGTCTTGATCTTCCAAATACTATGAATCCCATTATAAAGTATGTGCTTCCAGTGGGCTGCATGGAAACACGGAGGAATGACTGCATCCAAATTCAGGTAGCAGAGAGACCAGTGTACAAATGTTTCAATTCCCAAAAGTATGATCTATTTTTAGTTAGATTAGTAATTCACTCAAAGCCATAGCTAACTTGCTAGTGATAATCAAGTAAAGTTCCTACTGACACTGAAAGTTTCGATAAGTTGGAAAACACAACTACTGGGACCAGTGTCATAGTACACTATATTTCAGGAGTGAAGTTCAAGTGAGGACTCATGGTTCTTCTTTCTTTCTTTCTTTCTTTCTTTCTTTCTTTCTTTCTTTCTTTCTTTCTTTCTTTCTTTCTATTGATTCTTTGTGGATTTGACATCATACCTCTTGATCTCTTTCATCTCCCCATCCCTTTGCAACCCCCCCCCCGGCAAGATAAAACAAAATAAAATTTAAAGGAAAAGAAAAAAAATGAAAAAGAAAAATCTCATCATGGAAGCTGTAGTGTGGCACAATGAGTCACAGAGTTATACGCTTTAGCACATACATCTTTATTTGCAAGTGTTCATTGCAATGAGTCATTGGTCTGATTATAAGCCCCTGGTTTCTGTTACATTATCAATACTGAGCCCTAACTGGGACTCCTCTGGAGTATCCTGTTGTTGTCCTGTGTCATGGAGATCCTGCAGCTTTGGGTCTGTAGGGCTGGCCTCTTCATGTGCTTCAGCAGATCATAAATGAGGTGGACCAACTCACAGCCCTGTTTTGGAGCCTGGGTTGCTGGGTTTGTCAGCTCACCAGGTTTCTCTCATCCTCACCACCAGGGTGAGCTCTCCAGCACTGCCGTGTTAGCTTAGCCTATGTAGCTAGCAGAAAGGAGCAGGTCCCTCCTGCTCTCACATCTGGCTCACCCACGTATACACCTCCAGGGCCAGTTCTATTATGTTACCCAGATGAGGTGCAGGGGTCATTCTCCTGAGTGCTGCAGCTAGTGAGAGGCAGGGCCAGCTCTCTTGCTCTCATGACGCAGTGGTCAGCTTCTGTCTGCGGCTGGTTATGAGTGGTGAGGGGCAAGGGGGAAGCAATTCTCCCCTGCCCACACCACCACATGACAGACAAGTATTAGGGATCGCTCTCCTAAGCTCATACTCTTGGGAACAGCTCACCTGAGCCTCTACCAGCAGGGCCAGCTCTACTGTGCTGTCTGGGTGAGGCACAGGGCCTGTTCTGGGTGCTGCACTTGGTGAGGTGCTGGACCAGTTCTCCCATTCACATGACCTCAGGGCCAACTCTTCCACCTGCCGCAGGTGGTGAGGGGGTAGCATCTCTCCCTCGTGCATGCCACCCTATGGCGGATGGGACGGCGGATCTCCCATGTTCACATCCAGACTCATCCGTGTCCCTGTCACCATGGTCAGCATTGCTGTACTGCTGAGGCTAGGTGCAGGTCCATTTTCCCAAGTGTTGTAGTTGGTGAGGGGCTGGGTCAGCTCTCCTGTTTGCCACAGGTAACAAAGGGAAGTGGGGGGAGGAGCAGTTACTATGTTTTAACACATCTTTTATTCACAGCTATTAATTACCAGAGCCGGATAAATGCCCTTAGTTTCCACTCCATTAATATCAGTCACACTTTTCAGGTGCACATTGAGATGAAGAGATTAGGCCAGGACACAAAATGAGGATCTGCCAAAGAGTGGTGGGTGGAGTTTCTGTACTGCCCCTGGGAGATAATACAACCTTAAAACTCAGACCAAGGCAGGAGGTCCTGAAAGAGAGCCTCTTAAGATTTGGAGTGTTTGGGAAGAAGCAACCACATCAGGTTTGATGGGTTGAGGCCTGCTGAGATCTCAAGGACTCAGACAGGCAGAAGAAGTAGTCTAGAAGTCAGATAAAGGTGGATATCCGTAGCCAAAAATGAACAGAAATGCTTCCCATCTCCCTGAGATCTTACAGGCTCAGGAAGAATGATTAAAAGCAGGGAGTGATTAGGGAGATAAAATCAGTTACCATTATTTTCAAATGAGTTGAAATTCCAAAATAAATCCAGTATGAGTTTGTCCTTCCCTGTAGACAGCTTATCTAGAAGAGCAATCTGAGCCGCACTGCCCAGGTTCACCAGCAGCTCTTAGCTCATTGTGAATGCAGGGCATTGAACTTACTCTCCTGCTTAGTTTTCTCTTTTCTTTTCGGAAGCATCACTCCACATCTCTGCTCAATTACTTCACTCTTTGCTAAGCTAATCTCCCATGGTTCAGGTTTGTACCTAAATGGTTTGCTCCTAAATTCTGTCCCACTCTTGTAACTCTAGAGATGGAATTTTGTTACTGTTGAGAACCTATAGATGCTTCTGGCTGGGCCCCAATGATGTATTTCTGCCATAGCCCTTACGTTGCGCAGATTCCTGTTTCATTCTTTCTAATCCCTTATCTTTAGTTTTGCTAATAAAAATGATTTCATGTATTTACCTGTTATTTATGCGGGAGAGTACAAGCACAACTAAGTATGTGGAGGTCAGAGGACAACTGGCACAGGTTGCTTCTTTCCTACCAGTCTGTGGGTTGTGGGGGTCAAGCTCGGGTCATCTGCATTGGCAGGGGTTCCTTTTCTAACTGAGATCTTGATGGCCCAACTCTAACTTTTGACTGTTACAGGACTTTAAGCACATGAAAACATTATTTCTATTGGCTGGGCCAACTCCTGCCACCTCCCTTTAGGTTTTGTCACATTATCAAAAATGTCACCAACTTATACACAGACTTGTATCAGGTGGAACTCACCCCACTTCCTCTTTTTGTTTTTTAAATATTTATTTATTCATGTGTTTTTATGCATATGAGTGCTCTGTCTTCACGCCCACCAGAAGAGGGAGTCAGATCCTATGACAGCCACCTATTACAATCATATGAGCCACCATGTGATTCCTGGGAGTTGAACTCAGGAACTCTGGAAGACTGTCTTAACTGCTGAGCCATCTCTCCAGCCCTCACCCTACTTCCTCTTCAACTGTGTTTCATAACCCCAAATATGAGAATCACTGAGTGTGACAGTTGTAAAAATATAAAGGTTTCTAGGTGCCCAGTGACCAAAAGTTAATCAAAATCAAACATGAATGAATATGAAGTGTATATTATGGTAGCTTTTGCATTTCTCATTATATGAAGTCACTGTGCCTTTGTGCCAAACACAAAACATGCATACTTTGCACCAAGCATGTCATCCCACCACAGAACGCCAGTAAACAAGCATATTATATACTGCCAATTGCAATGTTTTTATTTTCACAGATTTTTCTTTCAGCCCTGTTGGTGCCATGTCCCAAGCTGCTCAAAGAAAAGGAGAGACCCGAACTGGAATGGAGAGGGGAGAGACCCGACACAGACGCACAGATGCACACAGGGATGTGGGATTGGGGGGTACTGCTCCCACTACTGCTCCACCTGGAACCCCAGCCTGTTTATTAGGGTACAGCACAGGCTAGCTAGTAGGAGGAGCAAGCAGTCTCAGGCTGGAAACAGCCCTAAGAGGAAGCTGCAGTCTTCCATACAGTGATCCATCCTTTATAAACTCACACTCGGACTCTGGAGGAGGCTTTTGCCACTCCTCTTCAGCTTGTCCCACACAGATAAAGGTTTTTCCAATTGTCTCCTAGGTTAGAAGTCCTGGTTTCTCGACATAGCTGTGCCCATGTAAACAGTACTCATTTACTCAGGACTAACTCACTCCGGGCCTCCTTCACTCTGTCCGTTTTAGAAACGTGATGGCTTAATTATAGGGAACAAAGACTGTAAATATTTCCTTCTGTCCCTGCTCAGCATGTGAGTATCAGATTACTAGATCTTTTGGTTAAGTCATGTTAAAGTATTTAATTTTAAAATTGTGGTTTGGTTGCTGACTTGAGTTGCATTAAAAAAAATTCTAAAAAGAGTGTTGGCTTAATTTTAAGAGAGATTTCCAACAATTTTTAAGTGGATCTAAAATACTTCTGCTATTTTTAATGTCCATTTTCAAGTCAGTGTTCTTACATTGATGATTATCAATTCAAAATATCAACCAAGTCTGAACAATGTCGAATCTATATCCTTCCATATCAAATGTTCAGTCAAGATTTAATTCTTTCTGTAAAAACAAACAAGGACATTCCTTCTCACTAGCACACAATTTTTAAAGCTCAAATAAAAATATATTTATATCAAATAATTGTTGAAATATGGATTTCTTTATGATTTAGCAGTAAATGATTACTTGTATATTTATTTATATACTTATATATCTGGTATAATGAATGGAAAATATTGAAGGAGTGTTGCAAGACAGCATCTGTCAAGATATCACCTACGTGAGTGTGAGTGGGTGCCATATGGTTTGATTTAGCTGAGCATGTTTGTGTTACTCAATGACTAGAGAATGTACAGATTCATCAATAAATTCATCTTTCAAGAAAATCAAATATGTCTAACAGGTTGCAAAGTATATTTAATTTTGATTCATTCATCAATAGTTTTTGAAGTTCCAAGAATATAAAAAGGTTGTAATTATAGCCATACCCTAATGATGTCATCTTTAGCATTTCTGTTACTGGTTATGAATCATGAATCCACTGTGTTCATGTATTTATCAATAGGAGAATGATGATAGCTTGGAGATAATTTTAAAAATTATATAGTGCATGTTTTATAGCATAAATTCTAAGAACTGATAAAAACAGCTCAAAAGAGATGAACTTCAATTATACTCATAAGTGTCATATTATCGATTTTCAACATGATTTTGAAAGTTCTCTAAATATATAAGAAATTCTTTTAATTAAAAGTATTTAATACAATATATATTGATTTTATTTCCCCCTTTCCTAATTTCTATAAGGTCTTCCCCACCTCCTTCCCACCCAACTTCATATTCTTTCTTTCTGTTTCTCAAAAGAAAACCCCAAAGAAACAAAAAAAAAATCAAAACAGACAAAAAAGATAAGAAAATATCAAAGCAAAACAATTCTTATTACATACAAACACACAAATATGCATATTTTCTCCCCTTCCATCTCTGCCCATATGTATGTATGTGTATTTATATATGTGTGTGTGAATATATGTACACACACACATATATGCTTGTAAATGTATGTAAGCATTCATACAGAGAGAACAACAAACATTTTCATATTTATTTTTAAATATTCTTTTGGGAGTGTTCATTTTGAAACATTTAACTAAAGAGTCAAAATTATAGGGGCTGGGGTGATGGCACTTATTCCTCATATACAAGGCCATGAATCCATGGCCACACAAACCTGTAACAAAGACACTTGAAGCGGGGAGACAGTAGGGCTGCTGGAACTTGCAGCTCCCAGAAGAGCTCCAGGTTCAGTGAGAAATTCTGTCTTAAAGAATGATGGCAGAGAGTGATAGAAGAGGGTACTCAATATTTTCTGACTCCAGTGTATGCTTGGGAGTGTACATCTATTCACATGTATGCAAAGACACCAAAATCACTTGTGCACCACACATACACACAAACACAGACAGAAAGACACATGCCCCCCAAAGTAAGGAGTTTAAAGCCCTATTGCAGATTGTAAAGCTTAAGAATCACCAGAACCCAGGCAGTCTTCCTTTGCCCAACTCACTTATTTTCATCCTTCTGATTATCTTGAGGCCAATACTGGTCATAATCACATTACATATGACTCTTGTATTGTGTAAATAACTATACAGCAATGCATAATAGATTGCATCAGTAGATGTAAGTGTGTATGACTGTATAATAAGCCACACCCATCCACATGCTAAAGCAGTGGAAGACAGGCCCTGGGAGCTATGTAAACTACAGAATGTCTCACTCCAGTGTAGTGCTGCTGTGAGGCAGGGATGCAAGCTGTGTGTTGATTGGTTTTCTAAATTTCAAGACAGGCCTGACTTTCAAATTAAACATTTCACACATGTTCCGTTGGGCTTTATACAGAACACATGAGACACTGTACTATATACTCACATGGAACTTCAACAAAGATTTAAGACATGATTGTTCAGGATAAAGACATTTCAGGACCAGAGGGAAAATCAGGAACTAATTCAGCCTGCCCCCTGGCCAATTTTGAGGAACAGTGTTTTAGAATGTTTCTGCTAGTGTTGGTTTGTATGACAATTGTGTTGTACCATAAGTGTTTATTTACTGAGTGTAGGCTTTGGACCTCAAATGTCAATTTTCCCAGAATGCTGTTGTAGCCCCAAATATTCTGTCTGAGCATGCAGAAGAGCTTCCTATAGGTTCGTTTATGAACCCAGCAATCACTTTGCTATTCTATCTTACATTTATTTCATCTTGATTATCCTCCTGGGAGTTGGTCTGCTAGGTTCAGTCAGATAACTGACTTGGCAACAACGTAAGAATGGCCAATATTTCCCCTTTTACACTCAGTTATATAAAGTAGTGTTGGACACATACAAGCATATAGGTCTGCGTTACCCACACTTTTGGGTAAGAATGTATCTAGTGAGTCTGTGATACTTTACAGCCCATGGCTGAATATCACATGAAGTGACTTAATTAGATGATTAGCATTCCAATTAAATAACACTCCTCTTCTAGGACCCAATAATGTAGCAGCAATTAACTTCACTTGCCAGGCATGTGTCTCTAATCAAGGGTCACCAGTACTCACCCGAAACACAGACAACCAGCCAGGGTTATCCACTTGCCTGCTTTTGCCTTTTCTGGATCCTCACAGTGGGTATCTGGTAGCTGCTTCTAATTTTTATGCTGACACAAAAGAACAACTTTTATATTTTCTTTCTGTCTTGAGAGAGATGAAGAGCTTCATACTGTCCTAGTTTGTTGGATGCCTTTATTTCTTCATTTCTTAGTTCCCTACAAAGGTGCTTCCAAAGAGAGAAAAAAAAGCTTCTTATTTGCCTGCGTCTTTTTTGAATTCAGAAGGAAATGGATTTTGTTAGACATGGACGGATATCATCAATATCCAATAATCACACTTCTGGTCCATACATTAAGGTGTATCATAATTTATACCTCATACGGCTACACAGTCACATAAAGCCTGCATTCACAGACTGTACTGTATGATTCAACTAACTGTCCTCTGAGCAAAACATTGTTCAAAGTTCATGTGGCATCTCGTTATGCTCTAGTGTCGCTGATAAGTGAAGAACATTATTACTAAGAATTCCTAAATCAAAAATTAACTAATTACTTGAGAATATTATATCATTACTTATACTTCCATGTATACATCTGCAGAAACTATCACTAAATGTCCTTTAGCTCTTTTAGTTCTGAACAACTATGATACTTTTTTAAGAATTTTTTTTTCTGAAAATTTGGTGCCTGAATATCTTATCTCCATCACTTCTACCCCTCCCTTCTCTGTCACACCTGTGTTCCCCCTCCCACATCCACAGTGTCTTCCTCAATTATTATTCTGTGGTCTTTTGATGTAAAAGTAACTCTGTATAGTTCCCACCATCTCCACTAAACACATAAACATGATTTGTGGAGTGAACATGTTTTATGTGCTGCTTTTGCTATACTGAGTAAGCTATTGCCTTTCAGAATTCACATATTTCACAGTAATTAAGATGTATATTGGGAAAGCACACTTATGATCTAAGTATTAACATTGACATTAGTAGACTTTCCTAAAACGTAATTAAATAACATGCTATCTATCTACAATTATGTTTTGATTATTCAGTCTAAGCTATTTTTTCTTTTGTGGCTTTAAGGAAATTTGCTTTTGTTTTGTGGGTTTATTTGTTTTGTTGTTTATCTGTCTTTTATTCCAAAAATGGTCCTTCATGGCATCCTTCATGAAATTAATCTGTCGGAAATAATGAAAAGAAACCAAGCTAAAAACCTTAATGATAAACATGTAATTCACAGTGAACATGTGCTTAATTTCATTCATAGTATCCAGATGATTGTTTTAATTATACCATTTTAACAATTACTTGAATTAAATTTCATTGTGAATGTATTTATTTTATTTTTTTAATTTATTATTTGAAAATTTCATACAAGTACACAGTGTATCTTGATCTCATCCCCTTCATTCTGTTCTTCTGACTCTGACTAGCACATCACCCTCCCAATTTTATGTCCTCTTTTTTATAACCCAATGAGTCCAGTTAGTTCTGTTCCATCCACATGAGTATGGAGTCATACACGGAGGCATAGAAAACCTACCCATGGCCATACTCCTTAAGAATACTAACTCTCTCTCCCCCAGCAGCCATCAACTGCCAAAGCCATCCACTCCTCAGCTAGGGATGGATCCTCAAAAGTCCCTGCTCCTCCATGCTAAAATTTATTTTATTTTTATTTATTTTATTTTTAAGAAAGCAAACTATCTTTTTTCATTTACATACAAATCCCAGTTCCCACTCCCTCCCCTCTTTCCACTCCTTCTACCTGCCCCCCCCCATCTCCCATCCACCCCTCAGAGAGGGTAAGGCACATTGCTTTGGGAAAGGTCCAAGGCCCCTCCCTACTATATCCATGCTGAGCAAAGTATCCATCCAAAGAGAATAAGTTCCCTAAAAGTCAATGCAAGCAGTAGGGATAAATTCTGTTGTCACTGCCAGTGGCCCCGCAGTCTGCCCCAGCTATACAACTATCACCCACATTCAGAGAGACTAGTTTGGTCCTATGCTGGTTCCTTCCCTGTCTGGCTGGAGTTGGTGGGCTCCCGTTAGCTCAGGTAGACTGTTTCAGTGGGTGTCCCCATCACAGTCTTGACCTCTTTGCTTGTATTCTCACTTCTCACACTCACTCTCTAACTGGACCTTGGGAGCTCAGCCCAGTGCTCCGATGTTGGTCTCTGTCTCTGTTTCCATCAGTGGTTGGATGAAGGTTCTATGGTGACATTTAAGATATTCATCAGTCTGACTACAGGTCAAGGCCAGTTCAGGCACCCTCTCCTCTATTGCTTAGGGTCTTAGATAGGGTCACCCTTGTGGATTCCTGGAAATTTCTCTAGTGCCAGGTTTTTTGGAATTTTTAGCTGACTTGTTCTTGTATAGAGCTTGTGCAGCAGCTATGAACCATGTCATGTCCAGGGAACAGCATTTCAAAGTGCATTTCATCCTCCAGCTCTTACTACATCCTTTCCCTTCCCTTTTCTGTGATGTTCCTGAAGCCTTAGCATGGGACTGACACAGATGCCCCATCGATGGCTGGCTCATAGTTCTTATTCTCTGCACCTTTAAGAGTCTTTACATTAGCCGCTCACTACTCGCAGCAAGAAGAAACTTCTTTGAACAAGGCTGAGGGCACCACTAAATACAAGTAAAAATATTTAGAGAGCAATTTGATGTGGTGACTCCTTAGCAAAACAACATCATTAATCACCATGAAGAGCAGCTCCAAAGTCATGGGATAAAATAAGTGAAGGCAGTCTGTGTATTATTCTCCAGGAGTTCTCCATTGCATACGTGAATAGTGGGTCTAAGAAGTCGTGTTCTGTAGGAATAGTAAGAGTAGTCGATTACTATTTAGTCAGTGATTAACTTCACCTGGGAGAGATGCTGACTGCAGTGCGTGCACATTAATCTGCTGTGAGGAAATGGCCGTCCTGCGAAAATACACATTAAACTGAGCTTTAGGTTGACAAAAAATGTATAGATTTTTAAAAATTTAATCAATCTATTTATTTTGCATCCAGACCACAGTTTACCCTCTCTCCTCCCCTCCCATTCCTTCCATCCCTCCTCCTCACTCCCCCACAATCCACCCCTCCTCTGTTTCTGTTTAGAAAAAGTCGGTTCTCCTATGAGTATCAACAAAGCATGGCAAAACAAGTTGCCGTAGGAATAAGCCCCTTCCCTTGTATTAAAGCTGAACAAGGTGACCGACTGTGAGGAACAGGTTCCCAAGAGCCAACCAAAGCATTGGGGACATTCCCTGCTCTCACTGTTAGGAGTCCCACCAGTAGACCAAGCTACACAACTATCACATTAATGCAGAGGGCCTGGGTCAGTCCCATGCAGGCTTCTTGGGTGTTGGTTCAGACTCTGAGTTCTCCTGAGCCAGGTTAGTTGTTTCTGTGGGTTTCCTTGTTGTGTCCTTGACCCCTCTGACTCCTACAATTTTTCTTCCCTCTCTCAGCCTTATAGTTGGCTGTGGGTCTCTGCCTCTGCTTCCATCAGTTACTGGATGAAGGTTCTATGATGACAATAGAGGTAATCATCGTTTTGAACAGAGGAGATGGTCAGTTCAGGCTACATATCTACTATTGCTAGGAGTCTAGCTTGAGTCATCCTTGTAGATTGGTGGGAGTTTCCCTTGCATCAGGATCCTACCTGACCCTGAAACGCCTCCCCCTTTCCAGTCCTCTCTTTCAGTACTCTCCCCCTCCAGCCACCCCAAACCAGATCCCTCAAGTTCCCACTTCTACTTGCCCTTGTAGATTCGTTTAATCTGAGCCATTCTGTTAATATTTGACGATGAATTTCCAGTCTTTGTTAAGTGTCCTGCTTTCTTCATTGTTCTCCCACTGGGATTTACTAAATTAGGAAATGACTTAGTTGTCTGTATGGAAAACTCAGGGCATCCTCAATAAGGAAGATTCCTTCCAAACTCGTTTCTGATCCTAAATAAATCTTCACATATTAACTCTCCGACAAAGACACTCTCAATGTCCTAGTATTTATTTTAGGTGCAAATGCCATTAAAAGTAAGTGAATATCAATGCTTTAAAACACTTTCCACCCTGGAGTAACAATGAGACATTTGTTACTCTTGTTTAGATATTTGTTACTGTTGTTGCTATAGGAGTACCCGGCACTTAAGGTTGCAGTCCACCATGACTGGATAGCTCTTTGAGCTGGGTGCAAAATGGAGGACTCCCTTTCCAGCAGGGCTCCCTCCCTATCTGGATAGCATCTCTAGGTTCAGAGCCCTGACTTTATCTGGAAGCTGTCCCTAAACCTGATACCTGACCTATCTCAAGCATGACCTTAGACACAGATCCCTGCAGATGCTCTCCCCCTGCAGGCCCATATGATAACCAGGTTTTGTACTCCCAGGTGTATGGCAGACTAATGCTGCTCCATATGTTAACAGGTATCGTGATCTGGGAGTGTACGGCCAAATGCAAATTAGGTGATGCCCTAGTTATTATTCCCATCCTATATATTTCCCCTCACTCTGGAATAAAATTAAGCTGTAACACTGAAACAGTCTCCCAGAAAGCTATTTCTGTAGCACCCATAAACCAGCCCTCTGAACCCTGCTCCCCAATTCTGCTTCCTCCTGCTTTCTTGATAACTGTTGGCCAATGTTCCCTGAGCAGAAGGAAGACACAGCTGCTTTGCCATGGCCATTTTTTATACTAGCTCCTCCTTTGTCATCCTGAAAGTTGAGCAATGGATAGGATGAACCTCATATTTGTAGAAGAATGCATTCTTCTGGATCTTTCTGGACAGCTAGAGCGTGAGACCACTTTGTTCAGAGCCTGGATATATACCAAGGCATTCTGACAGTAGTGTTATGATCAAAGCAAGCATCCCGACTTCACATGGCCATGTACTTCTTCTTGGGCAGCCTCTCCTTCCCAGATATCTGCTATACGACTTCCTCTGTTCCCTCCACACTGGTTGGCCTAATCTCAAAGGAAAGAAGCATTTCCTTCCCTGTATGCACCTTTCAAATATTCTTTGGATTTGCAATGGGAACAACAGAATGTTTTCTCCCGTCCATAATGGCTTTTGATCAAATAGGTGGCCATCTGTAGCCTTATAAGATACCTCATTCCTATGAGCACAAGGGTGTGTATTCTCAAGGCTTCTATGTCATGGCTCTCTACACAAAAAGGTGCAAAAATTTTTTTTGTCAAGTGATTGACCTGAGGCAATAACATTAATAATTATTTCTTATGTGCACTCTTGGCTACCTTCAAGTTAGTATGAACCAACATATCCCTCAATGCTTTTACTTTAATGGTTAAATATGGTCTTCCTGGTTCTTCCACTTGTGGTAATTTTTTCTCTTATATGTTCATACTGTGCACCACTTTGATAATGAACTCAGTCACAAGGAGACTAAGGTCTTTTCCAATGGCTCAGTTAATCTGACTGTGATGATCACATTTTATGGTACCATTTTCTCTATGTATGTAAAACACAAGTCCCAAGACCTTTGGAAAGTCAGTTTACAAGCTGCAGAGCTGCTTCTCCTGCATGTTGTGGAGTATCAGCTTTTATGCTCTACATATCATCTATGGCATAAGAAACAAAGATGTAAAAACTTCTGGGAAACATTGGTTGTGCTTCAAAATGTTAACTAAAACCACCAAGGGAAATGTGAGACTTCCATGAATAAGTAGGTTGGTTTGTCAAAACAAGTTACAGAACATAAATACATACATTTCAAAGTTGTTATTTAAAATAAAGCTGAAATATGACAACGAAACCATGATTGGTCAGCCATAAATGGCATTGAAAGCAAAGTTATGGAGAGATAACTTCATTCTTTACTAAGTATGCTCAACTAGAATCACTAAAATTTTAAATGCTGTAAATTTAATGCTGTAAATTTAAATTAAATGGATTAGCTCTGATTTATCTCTTTCAAAAACAGTAAATTCCTTTGGAGTGAGTCTGATCCCTAGTGATGAATGAATGAGTGTTTGTAATTATTTTTCATTTTCTGAATGGAAAACATCACACATACATTTTGAAAATGGGCATCTAGAGTATAAATTCTATTCTCCAACAAACCACTTAAATAGTGTCAGGTGGGTTGTTCATCTTTTCCAAATCGTAGTCTCCTCATTTTCAAAATGGGAATAAGCAAACTCTGCTCCCAGCATTATTAGAAAGCTTCATTAAATTGCACAAAATGACAGGAACAGTCCCAAATTCTCAGTTGTTCCCTTTGCAGAGTGTGCTGAGGATTACTCATGCTGTTGCCTTTGAATTTGGGTGTTGACATAAAGACACTGGTTTGAGGGTAAGGATGGTAGCTAACGTCTTGGGTTTTTGTCAGCTACCAATTGCTAGAGTCTGGCATCTTTCCCATAAGTCCTTGTGATGATATGTTTCATCATCCCTCCTTGTCCTTTCTCCAACACATCTTTGTAGAGGAAGAAAGCACCAAGGGTTCCCGTGGAAACAGGAACATGTTTGTGCTACTACAAGGCCAGTGAAATGAGTTGTCTTCCGCTACATCCCTAGGCACAGGAGTTAGTCTTGAGGAGAGCTGGCACTAATAGTTTGGGTCTGAAAATAACAAGGCAGTTTTTAAAAATTTACTCAAGCATTTTACCTGATCTTTCCAGGAACCAGTTGAAGATACCATTTATAGAACAGCTATGCAATTAAAAACATGGAGCTATAGTACACACTGCCATATAATTTAGATATCAGCAAACAATAGGCAAAACCTGGCCTATCATTGGTTTTGTATGGACAACTCAACTAAGAATGATGCTTATATTTTTAAATTAGTGAAGAAATTAAAATAACAGTACCATTACTTTATATCTCAAACTTAAGTTTTGCCAATGTTGTAAAATGCTTTCATCTCTAAGTATAGACTCAAATGAGGTTATGTTCTGTAATTCTGACCTTTATGTTGTGGTAGCATAGTATCAAAGCCACAAAGCTGCCATTGATTTGACACTATTAATAGAATACACAGCTTTTCAGGTTTATGATTTTTACAGATATTTATGAATATGTATGTATACATTCGTCTTTACGACTTTATACAATTTATTTCCATGTACAAATTCTTGTAACCATGTGCACAATTAAAATATGTGACTTCTGGCACACCTTCTCCTGTTTCTCAGTTCCCCCAGACTCCATCCCACAGTTTGTCCCTAATACTGCACCAGAACATCAGCTGCAGCCTTCTCTCCACTTTCTCACCCCTCTGGGGATTCCACAGACTATTCCCTCCTAACCTCCTTTCCCCCACTCATTGCTGTGTCCCATACCCAACTCCAGAAGGCACCTCCTGCTAACCCAAAAGCTGCCACTCACAGGGCAGCAAGTAGGCTGGAGGCTGACCCACAGGTCTCCTACTGCCGTGAGGTCCAATCCCCCTCGTTTAATTCCAAACCCTGTAGCAGAACACCTGCTGCAATCTGCCTTTTCTCTCTGACCTTATCCCCCAGCCTTCCTTCCCAGAGCTCATCCCAATTACCCAGCCTCCAACACCAGCAGGCCTTCCCTGTGAACACACCAGCTATACAGGCACACAGAAAACACACAGCCATCACAGGCTCTGAAAATTAAGAGAGGAAAAAGAAACCAAGGAACTAAAGTCCCACTCTATAAACACAAATCCAGAAATCAGCACTTAGACCTTTAATTGTCCCAAACCCAGAAGCTGAGACGCCAGCATAAAACACAATCACCAACAGCCTGGGCAATGCGTCTCCACTAGACCCCAGCTATCCACCACAGCAGGTCCAAGATATTCTAACATAGTTGAAGCATAAGGAAAGACCTCTAAACCAGCTATATGAAGATGATAGAGGTCCTTAAAGAAGGAATGAATAAATCCTTTAAAGAAATCCAGGAAAACACAAGCAGTGTAAGGAATTAAATAAAACTGTTCAATACCTGAAACCAGAAATAGAATCAATAAACAAAACCTCCATCATCCATAGACACAGAGAGGTCAGATGAAGAGGAGTGATGGGGGGATGCAGGTATCTCCCTTGGAGGGGGAAATAGAATAGACTTTGTGGGTGGACTATGGGTAGGTGGGAACGGGAGTGGGGAAGCCAGGTTTTGTTGGAGATGGAGCTGAGGGAGAGAATTCAAAGAGAGATGGCTGGAACTGGGGGCACTTGGGAGTAGGGTGTAAACCTAGTGCAATGAAAACTTCCTGGAATATATGAAGACTCCTAGCAATGGGGGATACAGAGTCTC
Source organism: Ondatra zibethicus (assembly GCA_004026605.1). NCBI lineage: Eukaryota > Metazoa > Chordata > Mammalia > Rodentia > Cricetidae > Ondatra > Ondatra zibethicus. Next base: position 21,247 of record PVIU01017080.1, read on the forward strand.
ATCTGGCTCTCTTGTAACCAGGTGAAGTTTCCAGTGGTGGTACCAGCTTGTAGTCAGTTGAGCTGTTGGCCAAGAGGGCCCCATGGAAATCCTCAAAGAATCCAGGATGTTGCTAAGACAAAGGTTTCTCCTTGAAATCTGAAGTGTGTGTGTGTGGGGGGGCTCCATTGATGAGGAAAACACACAGCTCACTGAACATGGAGAAGTAGTGCTGCTGCCTACATGGAGCCTTCATTCCTGCATTCTAACCTCTTTGGTGTGCGAAGGTACTCTGCAGGCTACTCAAAGAGAAATGTGGACACCAACCCAGCCACAAAACCTTTGATCTACAATCTGTCCTGCCTACAAAATATGCTGGGACAATAGTGGCACAGAACTTGTGGAAGTAGCCAATCAATGCCTGATTTGACTTAAGGCCCCCTCCACAAGTAGGAACTAACCCATACGCGATACTGCTTGTGTAACCAAGAATCAGGGGCTAGATAGCCCAGAGATCTATGTTAAAACCAAATACTACTGGTCTAAAAAATAAATAAAATGATTCTTAAATGATATTCTGCTGTACTCATAGATCAGTGCCTTATCAAGTCATCACCAGAGAGGCTTCCTTCAGCAGCAGATGGGAGCAGATACAGACCTACAGCCAGACACTACATGGAGAGAGAATTTAAAGCTGAGGTCTCCATCAAATCCCTTCCCTCCGATCTCAGGGAATCCCACAGAGGAGGATCAGAAAGAGTCTAAGATCTAGAAGAAATAGAGGATACCAGGCAAACAGGACTCTCTGAATAAATTTAGGAAGGCTCATATGAGCCCACAGAGGGAAGCAACAAGCACAGGGCCTACTGGGGTCTGCAACAGCCCCTCTGTGTTTATACTACAGTTATTAGCTAAGTATTTTTATGACACTTCTGACTATGACAACAAGTGTATCTGATTCATTTGCCTGCTCTTGAGACTCTCTTCCTCCTGTTGGGTGGCCATGTCCAGCTTTCATTTGATAGTTCTTTTCTTCACCTTATTATATTTTATTTTGTTGTGTTTGGTCATTATCTCTTATAAGCCTATTGTTTTCTAGTGAGAGACAGAAAGGTAGTGGATCCAGAGGGGAGGGGAGGTAGGGAGGAACTGGGAATGTTAAAGAGAGGGGAAACTATAAACAGGATATATTGTATGAGAAAAGAATCTCTCTTCAAAAAAAAAAAAGAAAAACTACTGAAAAAAATGTGACTTCTACATCACTGTCAAGGAACTAGATTGTACCATCTAGTGAATATGTCAGCTCTGTTGTGCTATGATACCCACATATTTGGTAAAATACCAGTCTAGATGATGCTGTCAAGGGGCTTTTATATAAAATTGACATTTAGATCAGTGAACTTTTGTAAAATGGATTATCCTTCATAGTATGGTTGTATCTCATCCAGTCAGGGGATGGTTTTAGGTGAAAAGACTGAAAATCCCTAGAGAAGTGTTGTAAGAGAGGCTGTTAGTGTGCTCCCAGGCACTCTCCGCTTGTTCGTTTCCCAGCTGCCCAGATTCCTGAAATAACCACACAGAAACTGTATTAATTAAATCACTGCTTGGCCCATTAGCTCTAGCTTCTTATTAGCTAACTCTTACATCTTAATTTAACCCATTTCTATTATTATGTGTATCACCACATGGCTGTGGCTTATCGGGTAAAGTTCCAGCATCTGTCTCTGGTGGGGCTAAATAGCTTCTCTCTACTCTGCCTTCTTTCTCCAGTATTCAGTTTAGTTTTCCCCACCTAACTAAGTTCTACCTTGCTATAGGCCAAGCCAGTTTCTTGATTCATTAACCAATAAAAGCAACACATAGACAGAAGGACCTCTCACACCAGAGAAGTAAGAAATTTTGCCTTTAGATTGGTGGTTCTCAACCTTCCTAATGCTGCAACCCTTTAATACAGTTCTTCATGCTGTGGCAACCCCAACTCTAAAATTATTTCATTGCTACTTCATAACTGTAATTTTGCTATTGTTATGAACTGAAATGTAAACATCTGATATGCAGGATTTCTGATATGCAACCCCAAAAGGGGTCATGGCCCACCGGTTGAGAACAACTGCTCTAGACTGCATTCTGATTCACAGCATTGGCCTCATCAGGAAATTGTAGCCTGCTGGTCTACCTTGTAGATTTATGCTAGCCAGTCTTGGTGGGTTTGTGTTGTCTAAAGAGCCCTAACATGGGTGAATCCACCTATCACCACCCTATGGTGTACACAAATCTTCTCTTCTCCATCCTATTGCACACAGCAAGCTGTTTATTTCCATCTGCTTTATGTCTACTTTTATGCTACAGGAGTCAAGTAGCTGTGACAGGACCATGTAGAATGAAGAGTTTAAAATGTTTACTAGCTGCCCCTTTACATAAAATAGTTCCTGAAATAGTTCCCAAACCTATTTTAGTTTCACCGATTTCTAAAACAACTTTTTTTTTTTTTGCAGAAAATTACTTTTTTTCCTGGTTCAGTACACAGCCTAGCATGAGTGCTATGTGGAGTCATCATGTCTCTTTGTCTCTTATAGGTTGTAATGGTGCCTAGCTTATCTTTGTTTTTCATGACAAAAACACATTTAGTCTGTTATTTTGCAGTGTTTCCCTTACTTTGATTTTGTTTGTTTGTTTTTTGAGCGTTATTGATGGAGCTGTAGACATCAAGGGCTGAACAGGCTAAAGAAAATAGAGATATCATTTTGATCAGGAATGAGAATATGAAGGTTACAAGCACTTACTTGATAAATATTTTTAAATGTCTATTTATAGCATGTAGCATGCCATTAAAATCAACCAAGAGTGCATCTGTGTGCAAATGAGATTAATGTTTTCTCTTTCATAGAAGAAAAACTTTTATCTGCAAAATTATCTGTGATTCATCATAGCTTGGAGGGTATTGTGCTCCTGCTGCGGAGAAGGTTCCAGAAGTCAACATTTCATGTTGTCTCGGATTTATACATTTCACAAAACCTCAGAAAGCTTTGATCTCTGTTTGTCCTTATCAACTTCAGATGGACTAAATATGAGCATTTGGGGATATTTCTGATTTCTCAACACTAATCCTGAAACAATGCTCCCAACATATTTTATTTAATCCTGAAATATCATTGAAGGCAGAATTTTTCTCCCTATTTTATATGCAAAGAAATTTATCTTAGTTAAATTTTATAAATTTATGCAAAATAAAAAGTGGAGGCAAAATGTGAGCACTTGGATTGAGTCTGACATATGAATAATGATGTACATAAAAGACATGTATGATGTTTGTTGTAACAGTCTGGGCGGCATGAAGGAGACATCCCTGCAGAGGCCAGTGTGGCCCGGTGTGTCATCATAATTTTATTTTCTCCCTCAGCAACTAGGATCTTCTTTTTAACTATGAGACAGTGCACTTTGTGGCAGGAATATGCCTTCACTAGGAAAAATGTACTGAAAAAATGGATACCTTTGAAACAAATAGCTCTGATTTGGGTCCCAGATGCACAGCTTGTAAGTTGTATGAATATGAGACACTTATGAGCAGGTCTATGATTTTCAGTTTTCGCTCATTCAGATGAAAACAATAGTATCACTTTTCATAGGTATTCTTTGATAACACAATGTCTATTCATTTTCAAACACAGTACCTGGAAAAATGAAACACTGCACACACATTTTTCTACTTTTTAACTTTGTGTTCTTACTTTTTGTATTCCCTTGCCGCTTTCAATATTGTTAAACATAGCATTCTGTTTAAAATTTTAATTACTATGCTTAGGCAATATATATATATATATATATATATATATATATATATATATTTATACCAATACATCTATGTGTGTGTGTCCATATGTAGCAAAATATACAGCAATATATAACGACATATATAACAATTTATATTAAAACTATCTATCTATCTATCTACCTACCTATCTATCATCTATATCCTAAGATATATATAAAGAAATGCCTCTAGCATGTAAGCCCCTACCTTGTACAAGCTGAACCCTATCAGGGTCACTTCTCTTTTCCTCAGATATTAAAGACTATTCTTGTAATTGACAGATCTTGTAAAATTTAAGTGCTGTTTTTGCAAGATGGTAGGTCACAGATTAACTGATCTTTCTGCTTTTGTCATCAAACTTGATTACTCTGCTCAAAAAGATGAGTAGGAACTGCAAGATGTTAGTGTTAAGATGAGCCCCTGCCTACACATAGGAAGGATACGTGTAATCTTGTGGCTTTTGCCGTAATAACCCATAAGCCAACTTCTCTTGGAGATATACGTTGAGGATTCTGAATCTTGAGTATAGACCTTGTACCAGAAATAAAAAGCCTCTTACTTAGCTGACCCTATTGTCAGGGTTGCAGCTCTGAATGTGAGCATGCATGAGAGCAGGAGAGCTGACCTTCCCCTTGTATGCCCCCTACAGCAATCAGGAGAGAGGCTGCATTGGGTGAGCTAGCTCAGGCAGTGCTGGTGAGCTCAACGGGGTAGTGATGATGAGGGAAAGTTAGCTACCTGACCAACCCAGCTACCACCCAGGCCCAGAACCAGGACGATGTATTAACCCACTCCAACATCCTCCGAATCTATGAACTATTGGAACATGAAAGGAGACGAACCTACAGATCCAAAACAGCAGGATCTCCATGACACAGGACAACAAGATATCCAAGAGGAGCCCCAGTGAGAGCCCATTGTCGGTGGTGTTGCAGAAACCAGAGGCCTTGAGCCAGACCCATGACTCAGGGCAATGAATACTCTCACAAGGAAAGATGAACAGAATAAGGGGTAAACTGTGTCTCAACAGGCTACAATACAGCTTCCATGACAAGACGGTTCTTCTTTTTGTTTGTTTTATGATTTGTTTTGTTTGGTATTCGGTTTTTCTTTAAACTTGGTTTTGTTTTGTGGGGGAGGTTTTAGGGACAGAGGGCAGATGTGAGGGGACAGGAAGATAAGAGGAAATGGATTCCATGATGTGAAATCCACAGAGAATCAATAAGCATAAAAGGCCTTTTACTTGTTAAAATTTGTTCATTGTCAGACTGGTGAATCTCTGAACGACTTCAGACCCTTAAAAACTATACTTAACTATTGACTATGTGCTAGTTTTTAGTTTGCCAAGACTCATTCTTGGGTTTTCTTCTTAAAGAATCAATTAATCTTGTATTAATTTGTTCGAATTTTTGAAATGGGGTTTTGCTGTCTAGCCCAGGCTGGCTTTGAACTCAGAGTTTTCCTGTTTCTTCCACCAAGTGCTGTTAAAAGAGTGAGAAAGGCGCAGGCTCAGAGAATACTTAGATTCGTTGTTGTTAAGCAGCAGTTGCAAACTGGGAAAAATATCAACTTTGTAAGAAGAATAAAATACAATAAAAAACATAATAAAAGATAAAATTCCTGCTATGATCATCTAGTCACAGAAGCCCAAAGGAATAGGTTAATTTTGTTGGACTTTAATCCCATAATGTATAAAATTCCCCTAAATGTTCTTTTTGTTTTGTTTTGTTTTGTTTTTTTCAAGACAAGGTTTCCCTGTAGCTTTGGAGCCTGTCCTGGAACTAGCTCTTGTAGACCAGGCTGGCCTCGATCTCACAGAGTTCCACCTGCCTCTGTCTCCCAAGTGCTGGGAATAAAGGCATGTGCCACCACCGCCCGGCTTGCCCTAAATGTTCTTAACAGTTAGGATCCCTCACTTTTTCAGTATTAGGTAGTCTGCTCTTCTTTTCTTCCCCTTCTCTGTCTTTTCCTCCTTCAACCAAGAGCGAGATCAAAGGGTTTCTCTGTAGTTTGGCAGTTGTTCACTTCCGGAGGTGTGGCAATGCACTCACTGAATGAGGCACACACGCTGCAGGCATGGGGAGTTTTGGTGACTGAAGGCGCGAAGCTAGGTTCCTCTTGGAGGATTGCCACAGAGTCGCCTGGCCAAGGTTTCTACCCCTTTCCTGTGTGAAGATTCTTTTTTGTGAGTGCTGTAGCTAGGAGAAGAAGCCTCCGTTTTGCTTCTCTAATCTGGGTTGTCTTTATGGCCTACTCTAGCTTCATGGATTTCTATGGGAGTTCCAGAGGCTCCAGGAGAAAGTGAGCACAGCTACCTTCTCTCTCTTCACAGTCTCCTCACTGACTGACAAGCGATATTCCTGAGGACATTCTCCAGTGATCCCTCAGTGGCAAATCAGTGTCTATCTGTTTCCTAGGAAAGCGGTTTATAATAGTCATCTACAGTTTGTAACCCAATGTGTTGGCGAAGTCTGACATGATGTTTGCAGAAATCATAAAATTTGCTTTTGTTTATGTTAGGGGGATTTTTTTTAAAAAAAATTATTTTTATTTTAAGGATGACCATACAAAGATGAATTGAGAAAACATGAACCCAAAACAGGTGACTGTCTTTATGTTTTGCAGTAACAATTACTTCTAACTAGCATGGAAGATGTCCAATCCAGGGATACACAATGACACAATTTTGGACCCAGAAGGTTGTGCTTTCTTTGCTGGCATCTAGGTATATTTCTTCTTTTTTTCTAGTACTTCTTCCTTCACTCTGTACCTAAATTATGATTAAATGATTCATTCCCACATTCTATCTTTAACCATCATTATTCCCCTTCCATGCCTCAGCTTCTCAACAATATTTCTGCTGCCCCAGTCTAGCCAGAGAATAAATTTTAAGTCTGGACTCTTGATTCACTCTGCTTCAGCTACTGCATCCTTTCTGATTTCAATTCTCCACTGTATCTGGATAACCAGTCAGGCCTTCTATAGAACTGAAGAGTAGTAATGAAAAAACACACCGAAGAGTTCCAAAGTTTAAGCAAACCTAACAGTTACAGCTATGTGTAAGACTGCATTGTGAGAAAAACAATTGTAATAGTTTGGTTGAATTCATGTTGCTAATCCTTTTCATGACACTATCTGTTCGTGTAGAGATGTACTATGTAAAGAAAATGAAAAAAAGAAAAGAAAATTGTCACAGAACCTTAAGAAGGTTATTCAGGGTTAAAGAGCCATAAACTTTCTCTCTTTAGAAGAACAAAACTGCTTGTTATCTTTGGAGAAATAAAACTATCTCCAGATTTTTTCCTTCCCTGTGGCTGTAATGCAAAAGGAAAATCAAACACAGAAAGCTATTTTTTGTTAGCAAGAGTGATAGTAGACACTGACTGGGAATAGTCTTGAGAGGAGGAGTCATCTATTTTATATTCACATGAATCAGTATAAACGACTAATGGATGAGAGAGTTACACAGAAAATCCAACTGTGTTGACCAGCTCTATGCCTAGGACATAGGTAGTGAAGAGACCACATTATCATGGTATCCCTGCCTCGGAGCAGACAAGGGCTTGCAATGATGAGTGGCAGCTCAACCTCTTCATTTTATTCTCTGTAACCATACCTTGTTGGTCTTTCCAGTCTCCCGATACCATTTGCATGCTAGCCCATGTTTATATCCCTGGTGTAAGCTTCTCTAGACTTAAGTCTTACTTATCCATCTGCATTGTTGTCACGTTCACTACATAATTTATACTCGAGCAAACGATATTCCCCAAATGTTACTTTCTCACAGATCTATCCCACCCACAGCTTTTACTCTTTCAGTGAACAGTGACAACATCTTCAGCAAATGGTGCTAGAAAAATCGGATGTCCACGTGGAGAATTAAATTAGACCCATATTTATCACCCTGTATAAAAATCAACTCTAAATGGTTAAAAGACCTCAATTTGAAATCTCAAAGTACTAGAAGAAATCGTAGTTAGAATACTGTAAGATATAGGTGTAGGAATGGACTTTCTCAATTGGATTCCATTTACTCAGGAATTAAAAGCAACCATTTACAAATTAGAGATCATAAAACTAACAAGCTGGGGCTGGAGAGATGGCTCAGCAGTTAAGAGCACTGGTTGCTCTTTCAGAGGACCCAGGTTTGATTTCCAGCACCCACATGGGAGCTAACAATCATCTGTAAGTCCAGTTTTAGGGAATCCAATGTCCTAACCTGGCCCCATGCACAGAATGCATATAGTTCCTATACATACATGCCTGAAAAATACTCACCTAAAATAAAAATAAATCAATAAAAATAGATCTAACATGTAACCCAGCTGTACCACTTCTTGATGTATAATCAAAGGACTGGACATCTTATTCCCAGTTACTTGCTCAACAGTATTAATTTCTGCTTGATTCATAATAGGTATGGAATGGGGAAAACTAAATGTCCATCATCTAATGAGTGAATGATGGAAATATGGCATATATATACACAATAGAACTCTATTAAGTTGTAAAGAAAAATGAAATCGTGAAAATTACTGGTAAATGGATGGAACTGAGAAATACCGTACTGAATAAAGTAACCTAGACGAGAAAGACAAACACCCCATGTTCTCTCTTAGTTGTAGATTCTAGCTTTTGTTTTGAGTATGTAACTTGGAATAGCCATAGAAACAAGGAAAGTAGAAAAGACCTTTGGGAGATGGTAAAATGAGCTTCAAGATGAAGATAGCAAAACATAGGTCCCATGATGGAGAAAGGGAAAATTGAAGTGGGAGACTTAACTAAGGGAGGGATGGCAGGAAGGGTGAGGGAGGGAGGGAAATATATAAATAACACTAAGTATATTTTAAAAAGCCATAGTAAACCATACAATTTTATAAAGTTACGTAAAACAATATATGCACATACGCATACACACATGCACACATGCGCACACATGTATGTGTGTGTGTGTGTGTGTGTGTGTGTGTCTTTAATGGAGTTACCCCAGTGTGTGTAGCTTTAATGGAGTTACCCCACATGGTGGGCTAATGCTCCCTTCAGGAGTCACAGACTATTTAACAAGAAAGTTTGCTTCCTGTCAGTTTGTATGAATGAACCTAGAGGTAGTTCCCAAAGGTGACTTACAGTGAGGTTCTCCCTTAGACCTTGAAATCATGGCTGCTCTCTGAGAGTTAAAATGGTAAAACTTCCAGAATAAAACCCACTCATTCATTGAAGTCAATCCCCTGTGCACTGGAATATGGAAGTACAATGAATATAAACATTGCAAACAAAGAATGAACTGGATGTTCCCCCAGAGAAGCAGAAATGAACTGCGATGTGATTCAGTCAGCCACATTCCAATGAACTGTTTTTTCTCTAAACACAGTAAGGGCTGCTGTAGCAGTTGGGGATGCTCAGGATGGGACATCTGACGGTGACAGCAATTAGAGCACAATCCAGGATGACATACACAGTTTCATCTGTGGGTGCACAAAACATACCCAGACTATAAAATACTAGCACCCCAAACTCATGAAACTAGAGGACCCTGTCTAGGCTACTGATGACCCAACCAGGGAAACTGAGGCCATGCTATTGTGTTTTGCCTCTGGGCAATACACAGAGGCAAATTCTCCACAGGAAATTCCTTATTCTTACATATCCTCTATACATTGTGTACTCCTAGCCCAAACCAGTATCATATGTGGTCACTGCTTCCGGTGAATTATTTAAGTAGAGATGAAATAAAAATAACTGTTTCCGCCTTTGGAGAAATTTTGAGTTGACAGAACTTAGCGTCAGGCAGCTGAGAGTGAGAACTTTTCTCCTGCATGCCAAGGGCATTTGAGTTAAGATCATCAGAAGAACTCTGCCTCACTACATCCTTCATGCTTCTCACACACTTCTTTCACAAATCCATTCACCAATGATCGAGGAATTCTTTGTGAGGGCTACCTTGCTCAGGTGGGAGTCTCATATAACTTCTTTCCCTTCTTTATTCCTTCCTTATTCTTTTCCCTTTTTATTCCTCTTTTCTTCCTTCTTTTTCCTTTAATTATCTCCTCTATATTTTGGGTGAGGACCTCACTGTGTAACTACAGCTGGCTTTAAGATCTTTCTGTCCAAGCCTCCACAGTTCTGGAATTAAAAGCGTGCACCCCAGTGTGGGGATGACACTTAGGTGTGGTCATCTCTCTTTAAACCTAAGGTTCGCAGGCTGGGTGGTGGTGGCACAGACCTTTTATCCCACTACTCAGGAAGCAGAAGCAGGTGGATCTCTGTGAGTTCGAGGCCAGCCTGGTCTACAAGGGCTGGTTCCAGGACAGGCAACAAAGCTACAGAGAAATCCTGTCTCAAAAAACTAATAAAACAAAACAAAGCAAAGCAAAACAAAATAAAAAACTAAGGCTTACATGAGACTTGTCTGTAGTAGCAAGAAGAACATTTTCATAGGATGAAGACATCATTCACATAATTTCAAGGAAGTAATTTATACATCATCATTATTAGTGTCCAGATTCCAGGAGGATTTTAAAGAAAAGGAAAATACATTGATTTCTATCATGGCAATAGCCTAATTTGCAGTTTTGTTCACACATATTAAATATGTTTATGATTATTTTGGTTAGTATATTTCTACATTACTACAGCAACTCTTTGGAAATTTAATCAATATAGGGTAGGGTTCTTTCTTCATCAGTCATATGTGATCAGTTAAGAAACATGTTTAAAAAATCCTTTTCAGCAGTACTAGGGGGTTGAATCTATGTCCTCAGATATACTGGGTAATAACTCTACCATTGAGCTATAAGCTCAGGACAATTATTCAACATATTAAAATAATATTGTGAGTGAGTAATTGGTGAATTTATTAAGACACCGAAATATATATGAGATTACTCTGACCTTCTACCCATAATTCAAGATCTCCCATTTTATATCTCTATTACACATCATACATACAATTATAATTATGCAAAACCCTATTATGATGTCCTTGTATGTCACAGATATTTATTTATTCATTCATATGGAAATATGGGCAGCCTAAATAAGCAGTCACTCAAACTTGGTTCACCAAATCTGACAAAACAATTTTCACACTTTAACGCTTTAGAGACTAGGAAGAATACAAAAGGGGATGCTCACTTGGTTTTATGAAATACATATGTGTGTATACATTCATATATATATATATATCTTGAACTTTGTAAATACTAACTTAAAAATATTTTTTAAATGCAGAGATAATTACAAATCATTGAGAAAACATTACTTCAAAATTCACTGAACTGACAATTCTATATCTTTACTACATTACTTATTTTCATGATTATGTTCTTAGGACAGTGAGATCATTTAGTAGGTCAGCTATAAAAGAACAGGTAACTGCATGATTTTAAGTTCATATTAATCTGCAATAAATGTTAACCACTGTTTTTGAAAATGGAGTTCTGTATAAATGAATCATTGACATGAAACATTTTACCAGGAAAATCAGGACACAGGATGGTAGTTCTCAACCCATGAGTCCAGACACCTTGGGTGTTGAATGACTCTTTTACAGGGTCATCTAAGATCATCAGAAAATATAGATATTTCCATTATGATTCATAACAGTAGCAAAACTGTAGTTATGAAGTAGCAACAAAAATAGTTTAATGGGTGGTGGTCACCATATCATGAGGAACTGTATTAAAGGATTCATATACATCACTGGTATAGAGCACAATGGTAGGTTCCTAATGAAAATAGTGTTTCCCAGAACTTTGGCTTGTGTTATTATGCGGTTTTCTCAATAAAGTTGAAGATTTATCTAGATGAGCATGCCTTTTTCAATACTATTTGAGGACAGAAGTCAAGATAGCATCAAAGGGATTTCTAATCAGTAATTTTTTCACAGCCATTTTTACTTCTTTGTTCCGTAAACTATAGATAATAGGATTCAGCATCGGTGTTAATCCAGCGTATATCAAAGCCATAAATTTATCTATTTCCTGTGAGTTTACAGCTGAGGGCTTCAGATACATGGAGAGAGCTGTTCCATAGAACAGAACCACCACAGTCAAGTGGGCTGCACATGTTGAAAAGGCTTTGCTTCGGCCATCCACTGAGCTGATCCTCAAAATGTTGGAGAGGATGAATGCATAGGAGACACAAATAAGCAGCATTGGCAATGGAAGAAGAAGAATGCTGATCACCAACATGATTAACTGCACCATGGAAGTGTCTACACAAGCCATTTTCAAGAGGGCCAGAATTTCACAGGTAAAATGATTGATGATGCTATTACCACAGAGAGACAGCTGAAGTACAGGTCCAGTTTCCACCAAGGCAGTGAGGCATCCTGTCAGCCAGGAACTGCCTGCAATCTGCACACAGACTCTCCTGTTCATAATGATAGGATATCTTAGGGGATTGCAGATTGCCACATACCTGTCATAGGCCATCATGGAGAGGAGCACACATTCAGTGGAGCCCATGGCAAGAGAGAAATACATCTGAGAAACACATCCTGAGAATGAGATGGTGTTTTTCCCTGAAACAAAGTTTGCCAGCATTGGAATGAGAGAAGAAGAGGTATACCAGATGTCCAGAAAAGAGAGGTTACTGAGGAAAAAGTACATGGGAGTGTGTAGGTGAGAATCTAGGATGGTGATGGAGATCAGAAGAGTATTTCCCAGCAAGGTGGTCAGGAACATCAGCAGACATAGGACAAATATGACGAATTCAACTTTGGGGTAATGGGAAAATCCCAGGAAGAAAAATACTGTGACAGAGGTCCAATTTGCCTGGACCATTTTATGATAGTATGTTTATGTAAACATGTACTATATATATATATAAAGCAAAAGGTCCACCTTCACAGTTTCGCACAGTTTGCTTTTATATGAACTTGTGCTTCATAATAATATTCTCTAGATGAGAATATTATTGTAGCAGTAAATGTTTAAACAATCTGTCATTAATATAATTTAGCTATGAAGTCAACGTCAACAGGTAAATGGTGAACTTGATGCTTTTGCAGCAAGCCTTTCTCCTGTCAAGGTGGAATGGAATAAGAATTCATTAAGTAAACATCATGAGAGAAGAACACAGTAAATAATATTTTGCTCCCCCCAACCCCAAACTACATTTGTAGTTGGTCTATAAATACATACTTACCTTTAAGTTACTGAGATTGATTTTCTTCTCTTAGCTTGGAAGTATTCTTGTTATAGGAAAATCTTTATTCCCCAGGTTAACTGTTTCTTATGTCACTCCTAGAGATATACTCACAATGATTTGGAGAACCAATAGGTAAAATAATGTACATATCTATGCAGATGTAAAAGAAATTAATTGAAGACTTTGAATATTGGAAAACAAGCCAGAGTTCCCTTTCCAAACCTAAGAAAGTGATGGAGAATATTCTCATACTGGGGGACACGTAATGTCTGCATCTTTCAAATGTTTGCAGTTGTCCTTGTGGCTGAGCTACAGAAACATTCTCCAAAGGACCAGCCTCTGGATCTGGAAGGCAATTTAGTATATTTGTTGCTTTTGAAGATTTTCCAAATACTGCAGCAAATTAAAGTTGCAAATCTGTCAGTACAGTATTACAAGTGCTGAAGCCCCAGAGATGATGTCCCATAGATCCAATTATCATCAGGAGTTTGCCTGGTCTAATTGTGGTGTTATTCAAACAAGATGTAAACATGTTCCTGCTGTCGTTGCTTCTAGGATGGATGAGGAACTTTGCTCTTTTTCAAATGTTATGAAGCAAGTCAGGCTAGCTATATGGATATAAAGAAGAGTAAATAATGTTTTCATTTTTTTCCTTCACTTTGAAGGAGATCTTTATATTACGTATGTGATAAGCTATATTAGAAATGGAAGCACCGAGGTGGGTGATGAAGAGCCTGAGTAACCGCTCTTCCTGATGATGACTTAATGAGAAGACTTACAATCTTTTTGGAAAGCAAAATTACACCTGATGAAGGAATGCTTTTTTGTGGGGAAGTTAGCTGTTGCATAGAAAGGCATCTTGACTTCAGAATGCTAATTGCAGGCTCTCTCTCTTTGAGCTTCATGACACCAGCTAACAATTTGCTTGCTTTCTGGAGAGGCCCTGATGTTTGACACTGTATGCTCTATGCTTACTTAATAGGTTATACCCAAGGCCATTATCGAACTTATTCTACTTAGCAAATGCCTCTTCGTTTTCAGAAAAAGATAGTTATGTGTTTGAACCATTGCCTAAAATCAAGATGCCTCAACCAAAACCCCTATATCTACTTACTGGTATTTGCAAATAAAATGTACCCTTTGGGCCTACTATTTACTCACTCTTATAGGTATCTAACCTTCAAGGGCCTGAGATCATGTGTGTGACTGACAGCTTTAGCTGTAGGGTTGCCTTGTCCACAGGAAGGCCTGAGACGCTAGTGCAGCGAACACTTTCCACATCCCCATGTTAGTTCGATTCTCTGGAGCAAACTGGTGAGTCTCACCAACTTCAGTTCAGTTGTAAAGCTGAAATGTCAGTATTTCTTAGGGCTGCTAGGAGGCAAGAGACACTCTGTAAAAGGAACCAACATAGTACCCCATGTGAAACATGTACTTAAATGTTAAACTTTTCTCTATTCTATAAACTAGAAGTGAACCTTGATTCCTTATTCTCCTTCTCTTTTTTGAATATAGTTTACCAGTTCTTTGAAAATTTAATACAAGGAATTTTACTTTTTCTTTATTTTCCCCTCCTCAAACTCCCCTTGGATAGTCCCTATATTCCTACCCACCCAACTTCATATTCTCATTTTCTCTCAGGAAATCACAAAACAAAGCAAAGGTCAAAACAAATACAGAAAACTAATAAGACAAAAATACCCAAATAAAACAAAACCCACAAACAAACAAACAAACAAAAAAACAAACAAAATCCATGGAGAAGAATGAGAGAAGAAGAGAAGAGAAAGAATGAGGGACACCTGGGCTCAGCCAGGCAGCCTCCAACCAGCAGACAAGTACCACTGAAAGCAAGATATACAGAAAGTAAGGTAAAAAGCCCTGAGGAAAAAAAAAGCATATAAAGAGAAACAGGTTAATTTAAGATAAAAGAGCTAGCCAAAAATGTACCTAAACTAGGTCGAGTATTTGAAACTAATAATTAGTCTATGTATTATGATTTGGGAGCTGGTTGGTGGCCCCAAAAGAAAAGGGCCTGGTGAAAAAAAACAATTAAGCACATTTGTGTGAGATCCTTTCTTCACCCCTGTTTTCTTTTCCATTTACAATTTGTCTTTATTTTTACTGGTGAAGTGATGGCTGGATTATTGGTTTATACTGTGTTTTATAATGAGGTAGTGGAAATTATTTAAACTTTACTCTTCTTTTTCTAGGTAAGTCTTGTTTCTACTTTAGTTTTAGAATGATCCTGTTCGGTTTTCAAACTCTGCCTATTTTTCTTTATTTTTAAACAGAGTTCCTTTATGTCATCTGTCCTCAAATTCATTATGTTTTAAATTCATTGATTTTAAATTGGTGGTTTTCCCATCAGTCTCTCCAGTACTGGAGTTACAGACATGTGTTACCATGCCTGATCCTTTATGTTTAAATGACATTACTCTGTAGTTCAAGGTGGGGAGGATTCATTTCTGAGTAAGATCAAGTCTTCTAATCCATAAAACTGCACCTCTCATTTTCATAGCTCCCCTTTAAACTCTGTCTGAACTAGTTAGTGGCTTTCAGTATATAAGCCTTGTATTATTTCTGCCAATTTCTATAAGCCATTTTATTTTAATTCTATTATGGGTAGTATTTAAGATGAAATATTTCCCAGTTAGTTGTTGTTGGTTAATAGAAATATAGCTATATCATGTAATCTGACAATATTGATAGTTGGGTAAATTTTTTTACTTTTAATAGCAAATGTGTGCATTCCTTGGGATTTTTTTCCTACTTGTTTGCATCCACAATCTAGTTGCCTTTGAATAATAACAGTTTCTGTCTTTCCTTTTATTTCTAGTTTTTTAGTGTTTCTCTTGCCTTATCGTATCAGACATAACCCCCGTACAATGTTATACAGAAATGGAGAAATAATGTTATACAGAAACAATCTTTAATTGTTCTTTATCTTAGATCATTCAACTGACTTTACACCATTGTGGTACCTTTGGTGTATCCCTGTAGCTAACCTCGTTTTATATTAGTAATGATTGGAAGATGTGATGGCTGATTTTGATGGTGATACGAACAAGCTGAAAGAATATTTTAGTAAGTCAGGATTTCACTTAGCTTAGGTCAGGCATGCACCCCTCTCTAAACAATGTACCTAGCAACCTAAGACCTCGACCTACTCCTTGCTTGGGTAGCAGGGACTGAATGAATGCTTGCTTTAAACAATGAAAATAAAGACTCCCCATATTGACTTCCTCAATAATGCCCTGTATGTATTCAAACACACCCTAGAACTTCATCCTGTAACAAATGGCAATGGGCCAGTCTGACCTAGACTGGTTTTGAGTACGTGCATCGGTTTTGTGTCCACTTCGAACTAAGTGAAGTTTTAAGGAGAATCCCTACCATGTGCCTATCCATAATTACAAATGCATACAATTCAAATAAGATGCATTATGGGAAAGGACATGCTAGTATAAAAATTGTTTCTGTGCAAGTTAATCTATCAATCAAAGCAAAGAGCCGCTTGCACTATGCCCCTTGGCAACCAAACTCTTCTTCCTTTTGAGGCCCTGATAAGGACACCTCAAGCAGTAATCAAGGTCCTCGAATATTCTCACACATGTGGCCCGCTGTCAGTCAGAACAGTGTGCGCCTTTCTAATCTTTACTGTTGCTTCATGTTCAATAAAGTATCCCTGTTACCTTGCAGTCTGTATGCTTTGTTTCATTCTTGAATAAGATACCAAGAACCCTGACATACCGGGGCCAAGACTCCAACTACCCACAATCACTGGGTTGGGAGACAAGAATTTAGTAATATAACCTGCTGAATGCGCCTGGGAGGGCATTTGTAGAGGTTTGGGTAAGCAGGGGAGATTTTGCCTGAAATGTGGGCAGTGGAACACAATAGCTGGGAGCTCAGACACAAGAAAAGGGAGAAGGAGCCCACGAGCGCAGGTGTCTCTGCTTCCCGGCACCCTGAGGTGACCAGCATCCTCAGAACATCATATTCTGCCTTGCCTGAAAGCAGTTCATCTAGTCAACCTTGGGCTGAAACCTCAGAGCAGCAGGCCAAAATAAGGAATTTCCCCTTTAAAACTGTTTATCTCAGGCATTTATCACAGCAGGGAAAACCCTGACTAACACAGAAGAGATTGAAGTTAGTCATTTTTGACATATTTTTCAGACATAACATCTCTGAACTCTTACACAAGTGTCTTCAAAGCTCTACAATGATTTTTTTCTCAAAAGTTGTATAGAACACCGAAATTACTACTTCATATATGTACTTATATAAAGTATGAAATTCTGTTTTTATATTTAATCATACATGCAACTATACAAACATCTCTTGTTTTATTATCTCTACTAACCAGACATGCACATATATGTTACTGCTAAGCTACAAACTCTGAAAGATGAGAATCAAAGGGCTACTATATTAAGTGGTAGTAATTTCATGTTTATATAACAAGTACTTTTTGTTGTGTGCTTAACTGCCTAACCTTTAACAGCTGAGCCATTTCCCTATGATTATGAAAAAAAATAATAGGAAATGATTTAGAGTTGAAAACTCAGCATTGAGTTGGAAGAGCAGGTCGGTAATGAGCATCTGAGGCATGACCCACGTGG
The DNA here is from genome assembly GCA_004026605.1 of Ondatra zibethicus. Classification (NCBI taxonomy): domain Eukaryota; kingdom Metazoa; phylum Chordata; class Mammalia; order Rodentia; family Cricetidae; genus Ondatra; species Ondatra zibethicus. Next base: position 38,815 of record PVIU01017080.1, read on the forward strand.
CAATTCCAAAGAACCAGAAAGGTTAAATCTGCTGATCTGTAGTGATGGGAAAAAGTCAAGACATGAATTTGCTCCTGCACTGAGGCTTCAGAGAAAGCCCAGCTTGTCTGCAGGAGAACTGTGTGTGTGTGTGTGTGTGTGTGTGTGTGTGTGTGTGTGTGTGTGTGTGTGTGTATTTGAGAGACTGGGGTAATAGAAAGTTTGGGAAGAGGCACTACCAATTGTCTGTAAAGTTGAATAAGTTGAGATTTTTTTTAGCAGTGCTATGTTGCTGCTTGCAGAGGGTGTGGCTTTATAAGCTGAGGAGTAACAGATACCGAGCACAGGGTTAGTCTATGACCCTTTGAGAAGGATGACATTGAAGAAGTAGATGGTATAGAAACACCAATGTTTGTCCTAGGAGCACACTCATGGGAACCGTGCTGCAGGCCAGGGATGCTCACAGAGGTTATCCGCTCAAAGGACTCGTTTTGTTCACATAACCTAGGCATTGCAGAATCACGCACCTCATGCTTCCACTCCATTGCCCTCTGCTCCCCAAACAAGAAAACAAAAACAACAACAAAACACCAAGGAACCAAACGAATAAAGACAGAGTCCCTCCCAATCTTGACTAAATCACTTCTTAACAGGTACTGGTTTTAAATTATTGTGTTAATTATAGCATGATATTTGATATGTGAGATGAGAAGATGATAAATCCATAAGCCCCTCCCTTAGTATCTTCTCAGTCTAACCAGGAAATGCAGTGCAGTGGTAGAAGCTCTTGCGAGCTGGTGGGTGGGGGAGGGACCCTGGCTGTGGTCTGGAAAGGAATTACTACAGGCATTCCTAAAGACCTGCGACCACACTTGACCTATGAGTCCCAGAAATAAAGGTCCTTTTAGGCAAGGAGATTAACATTCATTCAAACATGAATTTGAAAAATATCATTTTGCATTTAGGAAAAGACAAGCAGATCTGCATGGCTGGATGAGTAAACGTGAAAGAGGAGTTGGTCAGTGGTAAGGCTGGAGTTAGCAGGTAGGATCGCCTAGTGGACTGAACAGCTTTGCGTTACTGTTTGGGGCCTGAACAGGGTTTAGCCAGCAGAAAAGCAATTACCATCCATATAGCTCGAATTTCTAATAAATCACTTTGCTGTGATTGAGAGAGAGGAGAAGGAAATGGCAGAAAGCTGAAATTGAAACTTTCAAAGCAACAAGAGTCTGAGTCCTGAGAGAGTTTCATGTATTACTTGGTTTATACCGTCATCTGCTGTTCACTGCTCAATAGAACTCAATGTCAGTAGTGAGAGAAACACAGTTGAGCATAGCTTGAGAAGATTTGCAAATATTAAAATTATCTCTCAACCATGACAATAATGTGGCCTGGTGGGTACTGAATTAATGGCTACTTTTGACTTGCTGTGGAAGTTCTTAGAAACTTTGCCAAAGACGCATTTGCAAAGGGCATCGGATGAGAAGCCAATTCAGTGAAGGTCACATGCCTGGTTAGATCATAGTGCAATTGTGATCAATATGTGGGGCCAGGAGAATTTATTTAATAATTCATTGAGTTCTTACAAAGAAAACAGCTCTTCGTTCCTGGATTAACTAAAATCTGGTTGAAAAATCATTCTGCTTCCCCAAAGATGAGTCAGGATTAACGGAAAGACAACTTCCTTTTCCAAGAAGTAAGACTATTAATAAAGCTGAAGACACTATGGAGTTAGCCACACATTCTGGAGCCAAAGGGGTGTTGGAGAAGGTTAGGGTTGTTGCAAAGAGGAGTGTGTTAGTGTGCCAGGGCTCTCATAACAAAATGCCCCAGCTCAGAATACCTGGAACCTTAAGAATTTTTTTCCTTCACATTCTTGGAGAAAAAATTTCAAGACTAATGACATCAGGTTTGGTGTTTTTTTTTTACAGACAGCTCTCCTTTGGGTATGTTCACAAGCTGGTCTCTGTCCATCTTTCTCTCTACCTCTCTTCCTCCCTCCCTTTTCTTATGGGGAAATAAGGACCCCTCAAAATTCTTATTTTGACTTAATAGTCTCTTCAAGGGTCTTTAGATATGGTTACATGCTGGACTATTGTGTCCAGGATTTCAACAAATGAACTCTGCTATACAAAGTTAAGTTCATACAGTATGCTGTGCTCAACTTGGCAAGCATTTCATGTTTTATTTTGTTTTTTGTTTTTTTGTTTGTTTGTTTGTTTTTTTGGCACCTACCCAGGGCCTTGGAGAGGGCAGCACCTTGGATATAACAAAGTTTCAGGCCATGTAAATTAACATGGTCACCAATAGTGAGCTTCCTTCCTTCCTTCCATCCTTTCTTTCTTTCTTTCTTTCTTTCTTTCTTTCTTTCTTTCTTTCTTTCTTTCTCTTCCTTTCTCCCTCATTATGGTAGCTTCTAAGAAACAAAGTCAATTAACTGGAGCTCAAAGAGATAAAACGTAAAGAGGTATAATCCAGAACCAGGAATATGAGACAAAACCAAAGTGCTTATGAACCATGGAAAAAGAGATCCAAACTGTGGTGGATTGTAATGGATGGGGAAGTGGGTATTTGAGTGAAAAGAGGAACCAAAGATTGAGAATATAAACCAAAAAGGTAGAATGAACCCATGGAGACAATTTGGGTTACAGGAGTGCCTCCTTTGCAGATCAGGTGTGTTGCTCATCCCGGCATTACCATAGCTGGAGTTCAGCATTGACCAAATAGAGATTTGTTCTGCAATTACAGCTCTACATTATTGAATATTGATAATTAGAATTTTAACTATTCCGTGGCTTCTTTCAAAAAAATTGTTGTTTTACAAACACACACACACAGAGTTGTATAAACATAACCTGCTCAGTCTGTATAATCTTACCTGTATGTATATGATCTCAGGGTGACCACTTGGTATTAGATAACCAGCTGGGGGTTCTTCCCTGGAGAAGACCATTTCTCTCACTCCTCTATTCTCTTCACTTCCACTCCTTGTCTAGAGTTGAGACCCCACAAGCTTCCCCCTTTTCAAGTTAGCCCGTCCATGGGAGGCTTTGTTGTTGCTCAGGTCTTGGTTAGGCAACCATGTTGATAAGCTAACTTCCCGTTCCTCTGGCTCTCACAGTCCCGCCCCGAGCCTCAAGTGTTGTAGATGCACCATCTGGGACGGGGCATCATAGGACCTCTTGTCTTCTGCATTTTAATCAGCTGAGGTTTTCTGTAGTGGTCTCCATCCATTCCAAAGAGAAGTTTCTCAGACGAGGGATGAGGACTGCACTTCTTATTTTAGGTATAAGGACAAATATTTAGACTATAGCTAGGAATTACGCTGGATTAGTGATGTGGCAGTTGTCGGTTCACCTCCCAGCTCCATGACTTAAGAGCCCTGGGTATTAGTTTCCAGGCATGGGCTCCCTCTTTGAGCAGACCTTAGGTCCTTTAGAGAGCGTTGGTTACTACCCCCAGGGTACGCATGATGCTTTGCCTCCTTAGGCTCACAGCGCCATGCCGGTCGGTCGTTGTTGTTGTGATTCATTGGCATGATAGGTGAAAAGGACTACTGTTTACTTTCTTCGCTTGGGAGCTACTTCTCAGGGAGGAAGAACATTTTCTGGTCAGATCCAGCTCTGACCACAAATCTAGGTTCTGTCTCTGAAATGCTTGGTGTCTCCAGCAATAGGGACTTCCCTTCAAGGGCAACAGCAATATCCTATAAACAGTGACATCCTATGATATTTGGGGGTCTCAGTTAACTATGAACAACACCTCAAAAACCAACAATGCAAAAGAGAGCCTCTCATACCTGTGGTTTGTGTTTTGTCATATACTCTACATCTCTTAGGAATATCATGTCAGACCAGATAACAAATTTTAGGTAGGTGGATAGCATGATTTTTTTCAGACATTTGTCTGATGTTTATTTTTTGCTAGTTAAGCATTCTTTTTTTATTTTTTATTTTTTTGTTTGTTTTTTTTCACATTTAATTTTTTATTATTGCATTATAAATAGTACCATTCAAAATTTCCACCTCCTCCGCTCCTCCCATTTCCCTCCCGCTTCCCCACTCCCCCTCCCCTTTTCCCCTCCAGTCCTAAGAGAGGGCAGGTTACCCTGCCCTGTGGGAAGCCCAAGGCCCTCTAGCCTCCATCCAGGCCTAGGAAGGTGTG